>JAPMAG010003337.1:0-10358 GCA_036584685.1 Rhyacophila sp. Rhy_31_5
AAGATTGTTTTGACATTTTTTTAACGAGTAATAATTGTCAATTATTAGCTCAACCATTTTGAGTTAATGTCCTGGCTACAATACAAATGAATAAACATTGGTGAAATTTGCGACCAACACGGGTCTCTTGGACCTGTGACTCTTATTCCATTCATGGATGCCACTATTCACTCACCTACAAGGGTGACTCATTCATTTTTTATTATTTTTTAATCATATCCTCTCCGAAATGAAGTATATGAATCAATGGAAGCAATGTAAAGACTGTTTTGACATTTCATTTTACATTGTGAAAATTTTCTGAAGATTAAATCACATTGTTTTATATGAAATTTTAATTTTCCTATTTGTTTTTATTGTAGGTACTATTTATTATTATCAAAAACTTTTCATTACTATTGCAAGATGCCATAATATTTTAATATTTACAACAAATAGATTGTTTTCAATCTATACGGAGTTATATATATTTAAAATATACAGAGAGTGCATGCATTTTTGCGAAAACAAGTAGAAAAGAATAAATTAATAATTAGACTAGTATTGTAATGTATCAAGATTACTTATTTATTATGTTATTGAAGAAATTATATGAATATATTTATATTTATTTAGATATAATACTCACCGTAGATTAAACCAGAATTTTTCAAAATAAATTGAAAATTATTTTTTTTTAAACTTTTTATTCGTTCGTATTGCTGATTATATTTATAGGTGTCCGACAAAACTTAACATGTTAATGCCACGATAATTACTTAATTCATATTATAAAAGTTCATTAAAGAACGATTATTCAATATTGTATATTTATAATATGTATAAGACATTATTTTTTTAAATAATAGCGTTTTACTTCAGATATAATCACCAACAAAGTACGGTCCTATTATTTAGTTCCCTGCAGCCTAGCATTTATTCTTCAATACATAAATTGCATGTCAACTGCATCTTGAATTGAATATTAAAAATCACACTTTGAGAATGACTTTCACAATATAATATGTTTGGATGAAAAAATATGTTGGCAATATTCGAATCATATGTGAAATTTATAAAGAGATTTATCGGCTAGATTATTTGACGTTAAGTCATTAAAAAATTCGATGTTATACGATTTTTTGCTTATAACACGATGTAACTAGAACCGTTTTTTAAACTGATTTTTCCGACACTATAATATATTGTTATCTTCATTACCTAAACGCCTAATTATTCTAAAATACACAATAAATCAAAGTACTAATTTCTAGGAGCATTTCGTACTTAACAAATGATTAATGCGTTATTATATGACCATATTTAGGCGATAGGGTTTAACCCTCAGTTTTTTTTAAGTGCTTTAATTCGATGATCACAATATTTACAACTAAATACATGTTCTGTCAAAAGGAATTACGCCAAAAGTGCCGAATTATTATCGAAACTTGGCTTTAGATTTTCAAAAAAATAACAATCCACTAAGTTTGTACGGAATGGAAAAAAGCATTAGATACCAATTTTAAAGATTTTTCTTTAATAACTTTCTTAACTATCAGACCAGGAAAATGAAATACCAATTTATTGGTCACCGTGCATTTCAAGTTTGTGTTAATGTTACCTTGACCAAAAAAAAAAAAAATACGTTGTTTGCACTTCTTGTAATTTTTTTTCTGTGAGGGTTACTCCTTTTTACCTAAGCACGGTCAATATATGCGTTGTATTGAGAATTAAAATACGTATGCAGCTTGAATGACTCTATTTAATCCCAAAATTACCAGCATATAAATAAACTCTCTATATTTTAATAGTTTTAGTAAAAAACTTTAAATAAATATTTATATTCTGTATTGTAATTTAATATTGTTTTTTTAAACGATGCTTTTAAGTGTACTTGGCACAGACAAAAAAATCTTTAATAACTACATATATTTGATTTATTTTTTTTGGGATCAAAATATAAATATTTTCAATGAAAATTGGTGAATTTTCATGATTTAACTTATTTAAGTTCTTTATTGATGTATGCACATATTTTTCTTTTACAAAAGTATTTAAACTGCACGTAATAAGTATATTAGTCAATATAACAAAATATTGTTATCAAAATTTTAGCTTGATTATTGAATAATTATTACATTGTTTTACTTTTTTTTTTCAAAGTTTTTTATTTGTTGTATTTTCAAAAACAATCTATTAATTTCCTGTTGTGTTTTAAACATTTATTGCATTGTTATATTTATATTGAATATTTTAACATATATTATAAACATAATTATATTGATTGAACGTATATATAGGGGAGGCATTGGATTACAAACAACGTTCACTAATACAGAATACGTTATTTATTTAAACAATTTTTATCTTTCTCTTTTTCAATGACATCTGCACTCTGATTCAAAGTTAATTCGCTGAAACTTTTTTTAGTTTATTCCATTCAAGACAAAAAAATATACATTTTGACGAATACAAATTGCATTTTTAATACATACAATCATGAGTGGGCTTTTTCTATGTCTGCTTGTATAATATGAATATATGAATGCGAGTACATGAGAATTATCATAACCAATGGAAATTATTATCATTTTTGCAGAGCCGGTGTAGTATATATATATGAGTAACGAATACAAAATATCAATTAAAAACTAAAAATAAATATTTTTATTTATATGTGCATGCTTTAAGCAATCTTTTTCTCAAAAGCCAAGTACCTACATAAAATGTACTTCATATAGAACCATGTCACATATGTATATATATTATTGATAGTTTGTTTTGTACTTTTGGTTAATAACAACAAGAACATGCCTTCAATCGCTTTGACTTGTTAAAATAGTCAATTCGTTTATATACACGTAGTTATACTTCAAATAATACAATTTCATGCGTTTAAATTAAATTTTAGTAATTAATATTGTAAAATGACATTTACATCGTGGTTAAAAATCTTTAATTAACTTAAAATCACTTACACATCAAATTTGTACAAAATGTAATAAATATATATTAAAATAAAATATTCTCTACTATTTTTTAAATTAAATGTCCGCTCTAAGATGAAGCAAATGATACCTTTACTACGTGTCAGAAAAAAAGTGAGTGGATAACGTCGCGATAGATGCAGAAAAATATAGTATTCATGACTCTGAAGGTAAAGAGCAATATTCAGAGAACCCTGAATGGATCTTAAATAAATCGTACTCCCATATGAATAAAATAATTGCCACATTCTTAACTTTAAAGATTTTTTTCTTACATTCTTTTATAGATATATAGTCATTAATTACTCACTCAACCATTGTAGTCTTGTCCTTGCTATAAATACAAATGAACAAAAGTTTGAAAAAAAAATGTGATTCGTACAGGGTTCGAAACCGCAACCTACGGTTTCTATTTATAAAATATTTATTCTACACATTGTGAGAAATTGAAACTGTAGAAACAATTTTTTTTAGTACGTATTATGTTCTGTTAACTGGCAAAATTTGAACTCTAGTGGATGATAATTTTACTTCTTTTATTATATACAATATCATTTGTTTTCGCCTCCGTCGGATTGCAAAGCGGCGGACAAATAATATTATATGTTATTAACATATATAAAAAAAAATATATATTTTCTGCCCGAATTTTTCTTCTATTCTGGCGTTCATTATTTAAAATCACCAATCATCTTCATATATAATATCACTAACAGCACCCATTCATTAAAAAACAACATTTAAAAATATACTATGTATAATTTTGATACTGTAAAACTATTACACTATTCTTTAAGTATCTCTTAAAACGTTCAATTTAACGTTGTTAAGAATAATGGTATTATAGGATCAGTAGCGAAAAACCAAAAAACCTATAGCTTAAATCTTAAATTCCAATTAAAACAGTTGATTTTTAAAAATCATATCTACTCTTCAATGGAACATACATCTTTGCAATCTGAAGATTACCGTGACAGATTTTTTAAAGAAATATTACTTAGTTAATAACTCAACCAATTTGTTTAAAGTCCAAATCTTAAACGCACATTTAAAATCATGTGCAATTTTCACCAGTTACGTGATTCGAACATAACCTTTACCAAATAATTGTGTAAAGAGTTCTGCCGAGTTAAATACATGTTTTTAGAGTTGACTAAACTTATTCCGCTGTACTTTTTGGTTGTTAGTAACAGTAGTGACACGTTCATTACTATACTTAACTATTTAATTTACTCAAAAATACTCCTTTACTCACAATAGTTTACTTAAATTATATAAATATGTAATTTTTAGTTAGCAGTAAATAAGGTTTTTACTTCATTAATCGTATTTTACTTATATTGATTTCTATGCATGATACTAGTATCATTGCATAATAATAAAACCATTTTAAAGAAATAATGTATTTTAATATTACATTGAATATATAAAAATGTTCAGACAATCATATTGAAAAGTTTTTAAATCAAGACCAGCAATATATTGAGTAGTCAATCACCCATTTAAGTACTATCGGTCAGCAATACTACTTAAGATATTTATAGTATGCATATATTATTTTTTCACTTTTAAAATAATTTAAAACAAGTTAAATGTAATTGTCGTATACAATTTGAGAAGTTGGTTAAATTCGTGACGCATCTGATACAGTCAACAATTCAATACGCTAGGAACTAATCAAGTGGATATCTTGTTCTATTATTAAAAGTCATAGTTTATAATCCTTCGTCTTTAATTAAAAGTCCGATTCTGGTGGAGAATAATTTATTGCAAGTGCAAATTTTTCAAAGCCTCGCAGCTAATTTGCAATTAAAAATAGATTTGCATTGATTGCGTTTTTGGTTATTCGTCCGATAACAAATTGCAAAATCACTATTTGAAAAATAATTAGCTGGCATCATGCAGAAACATCATAAAAAGTCTTTTACATTATTTTACCTCAGACATTTATAAAAATCATCTTTTATTCACCCAATCATTCATTATCACAAATTAAGACGTGTTGATTTGTTATTAACATATAACTTATACGCAAATACAAGTTATATAGTTTTCTTTGTACACTTTGTTAGTTCCGCATTTCAATGAAATCGTTCACTGTGCGTGTATTTTAATAAAAATATTTATCTAAACAAACAAACATATATATTCTTCACCACAATAAAAATAATTTAACAATATTGTCAATTTTTCTTTAAAAAGTTGCCATATAGATTTCAGAGCAATTTATTTAATATAAAATTAAGTTAGTTTTTCTTACACTAACTAGTAACTCACAAGAGCTTTGTTTTTATAATTATTATTTATATTTACAAATTTTTAGTGCTAATTATTAGAACACAGCAAAAGAAGATATATTTATTTGAGATATCTATTCATTTATTTAATTATACTCTTAGGCTTCTTTTACTTTGTCTAGCAAACTTTTTCAGCATGCCTATTCTAGACAAATTTACTGCTTTATCTTTTTTGTCTTTCGATACAAACGAATATTTTTGTGTATAAAAATTGAAATTTTGGATAATAGATTGATTTTTATTCGCGTTTCTACTAGATTAATATAATAAAATTCAATGATATCTGACATTGAAATGGTTCAATGTACATACATACCAGATACGCGTGATAACATGTCTTTCGTACACTAGGCAGATCATTTACCATATAACACTAACTTGATATAATATATTACCTCCTTTAAAATTAGCTTTTCATGTCAGGTTATTTCAGTTTTTTTTTTACATATTATGGACATTATAAATTTATTGCATTTATAATATGAAGATTTAAAAATAATATAAGTACAAAATTAAATACAAGCAACATATTAATAATATCAATCGTCAAAATATACAAAAAAAAAAAGTGAAAAAAATAATATTTATATTCGAGGAAGTCTACCGATTGAGTCTAACGGATATCATTATCAAAATTAGTTAAATGAACAGACTCCGCATTAACTCACGCTCACTCAAGCGGAAGACATCGATAGCCGAGACAATTATATTGAACAGGACTGTTTATGATGAATGGTGATTAATTGATGAAATGTACTTTATTGAACAGTTTCGCCACTAAAAAAATAAAGAAACCAATAGGATTTATATGGAATCACGCTTCTGAATTAAAACGAATAATTATAACTTTGTTTTTGAAAAATTTGATTAATTTGTTAGTAGGTGACTAAGTATTGTTCTTTAAAGAGTATAGTAATAACAAAATTTACAAGCTGTTTAACAAACGCTATTTTATATTAAGAAATTTTTTTAGGTTTAATAGTTCAATAAATCAAATCGTCACTTATCCACGATCTGCACAACAGGAACAAAATAAATCTCCACAATATAAAAATTGTTTTTATTTTTTAATAAACAAATTATTAATTTAAAGGCTTGAATTTGTAATTGGTAATTTAATAGTTAAAACTTGAACGATTATTTTGCCAACAAGCTGGACAACAAGACAGTGTTAAAAATATTTAAAATAATACACAAACATTGAGTAGTTGTTTTTAATGATTGGCTTGGCACAATATTGATGAAGTCGTCGAAATTAATCAAAAAACACTTTGTGAGCTCACGGATATTTTTTTTATTGTATAGGCAACACCGCAGTCTAAAAATGGTAGGTAGGAAGTATCTTTGACAGTGATTGAATCGAAGCAGTTGAATTAATGCTTGCTTTGTTCTTGACTATAAAAGCGGTGTAAGTAAACTCTGTGATTATTTACACGTTCATATACAGCTATCAATTGAGATACAATGATACTACTTTAAGTAGGCAACCACCTTCTGTCGCCCACGTATGACGGCGACCCCATGCGGGGTATAACAAAGTTAAATTTTCAATAACGATAAAGCGCATATCTCTTCTATAGCAGGAAACAGGCTTGCATATATTTTGTGTACATATTTTTCACTAAAAAAAATGATTATTTAAATTAGGCATGATTATTTCAAACATTATTTATTGGCGCTACAGTCCATTCAGGTCCATGGCCGACTGCCTTATCTCTCTCCAGAGCTCTCTATCTCTCCAGTCATTCATACTCAACACGTTCGCATCTGTAGTTACGTTATCAGACGAGTGCCGACTGAAGTTCCTTTGAACGTTTGAACACTTCTTTCTTCTTGAGAGTTCGTGATTCATCGTACCTTACAACATACTTATCCATCTGAGTCTTCTTGTCCTCAAGACATGATGTGAAATCCTTGGTTTTCTTTAACTAGAGTATTTTATTTTCGACCACTTATATGGCCGTTTCTTGTTTCTCCGTCCAACTCCAAGTTTTACATATTTATTTAATTTAACTCTTCAACTTCAAATTAACTAAGCTCAATCAAATTTATTTATAGATTCTCTATTTTTTAATTGGTTGCTTTTATTTCAAAAGTAACCCCAGTGTATGATTTTGTTTTTCGTATATAAAAATAATACTAGATATAACGAATTATTCATTATATACATTATTTTCTTTTTATTTGATGTACTAAATAATATAAATTAAGATATGTAAATACAGTAATAAAATTCAATATATTGTATGTTTTTTCTTCTTTTAACCATATCCGCTCCGAAACGAAGCATATGAATCTCCACAATATGAAAGTTTTGAGGGTTTTTTAAGAGTAATAATTGTTAATTATTAGCTTAACCCTTTCGGGTTCATGTCCTAGCTACAACATGAGTACTGTTGTATATAAGCATTTGAAAAATTTTGCAACCAGTCGGGCCTCAAAATCATGACCCTTTGCTCGTAAGTTTGATGCACCATCCACTCTTTGTTTATAATATTCTGTATAGTGATTGTTTTAATGTCAATAATGAATGTAGTAATAAAAATCTCAAATATTTTATGTTTCCAAATATCTGGCCAATATAATTGATTTATAAAAAGCATTTTAAACCAAATAATTGTTGATTTAAAATGCGATACGTTTATTATTCCTTGAATTTCTAATCAAGGGATAGCATTTTCTAATGTGGAGAAATAAAATTGATATTTTTCCATAATGAGAATGAAGCATTTATTATAAATGGAATACCATAAAATAATAATTGAATATTGTAATATAGAGGGTTAAGTTTTTAAATATTTCATTTTAGCACCAAAATCCACGTTAGTATGAACACTTACGAATACTATTGTTGAATATCACAGGTAATTTATTTCAAATCAATTCTAAATGATGTTTTTTTTTTTTGCTTTAAGATATTTTTAAGTGCAAAAAGGCTGACTTTTATCGTGTGGCAGTTAAAACAACTTAGGTAAATTGCCAATGCGATGTGCCAGTGAATTCTTTTTTAAATTAGAATTTTATTTAAATGTACATTTTAATTGAATAGCATATTTCAATTTTGATTAAACGCATATATTTAAATTGTTAGACAATTTTATCCAAATATTGGAATCAAATATTTATCTGAAAATAGTAAAATAGATATTTGACTGCTTCACAATATTTCGATTATATAAAAAAATGTACGATTAATCAAGTCGTTCTACTGTCACAAATATATATATATAAATAATGCGGAATTTAGAATTACATATAGTTAGTTTTCATCCGGCGTGTTGGCATGGAGAGGGAGCGAACGTCGCCCCTTTCTGCCAATTTCAGGCGATCTTGGACACTTTCCACGATCGAGGCTGCCGACGCCGGCGTCGACTGAGCCGGGACACGCGCCGCGACGCATAACGACGCCTGAATACCCGATGAGCTTGTAACCACTTGACCGGGCCTTGTAAACTTAGGACGTTCGTGATTTATCAAGATTCTTTCAAGATTAAACAGAAATCGCGATCAACATTATCGTGCTTCGTAAGCATTATTAAACAAATCTCAAAATTAGAATTTACTTTTAATAAATGAATATTTTGAAATACTTAAGTATATAAACTAATATATTAAATAACTAATAATACTTTCTTTTAATCAGTTATTTATCATGCCACAAATATAAACATATATATGTACCTGTTTTATTTTAAAATTGTTTCAGTATTTTTTTACGTATTATGGATCTTACAAATTAATGAGGATATACAAAATAAATGCAAGCAATAAATAATTAAAACAGGAGGTAAAAAATACACAGATATTCAAAAGTGATTAACATAAAATTTGTTTATGTTCGAGAAAGTCTACCAATTGAGTATAACAGATTCCGTTATTCAAAATTGATTCAAATAATAAAATATATTTAAACTCGATCAGACTCAAATGGAATATAATAATAGTCGAAATTATAGATAAGTATAATAATTGTATAGCGTAGTTGAAAATTTTTTACAACTGACGTTAATCATAAACTACATAACATAACTAAAATTCTTAATTAAATCTTCAAAAAAGATTCATTGTATCGACCATGTTTCATTCATTGTATCGACCAGGTAAAAGGGAGTAACCTTCACAGAAAAAAAATTACAGGAAACACAAAAAACGTGTTTTCATGATTTTTAGTCAAAGTCACATTAACACGAACTTGAAGTGCATGACGACCAATAAATTGGTGTTCCATTTTCCTGATCTGATAATAAGGAAAGTTATTTTAAAAATCTTTAAAATTGACGTTTAATGCTTTTTTGTTTCAATACAAACTTAGTAGATTGTTCTTTTTTTCAAAATCTAAAGCTGAATTTCGATAATAACTCGGAATTTTTGGCTTATTCCTTTTGATAGAACGTATATTTAGTTGTGTATATTGTGATTCTCAAATAAAACCACTTTTCAAAAAACTGAGCGTTATGCTCTTTTACCTAAATAGGGTCAATATTATATAACAATTATTAGTTACTTTGATTACTGATTAACTTTATTACGTATTTGTAAAATATAAACATGTTTTATGGCCTCTAAAAAAATCATTCTACCACTGTAATAATTAATTATACATACATATATTTGTATTAACACTGTTAGTTAAGCCGTCATATAATTGAATCCTGTTATAATGTCATAAGATTTGTGGAAACATTCAGAAAGTTTCTGAGCGGGAACCCTGGTGAAATAGATGAGCAACAAAATAATTTCGCTTGACAAAGTTTAAAAGCAACTGGCAAGGTTATTGTTGTACCGGCTGGGTGTACAGTCACATTATGTCCTGTGGTTATTGTAGAAGATTTTTGAAATTTCATATTGCGAAATGTCAGCATTCCACCGAAAATACTTCGTCATTGAAATGATTTAATGTTTATTTAAAGAAAAATATATAATTGTTGCGGTTTCCTATGATATAACAGATAATTTAGCATGAATATGCTTTAGCGATGAGTAGCCGGCTAAAAAGTGTCACATTTAGTTGTTACGATTGATTCTGTAATGTGTACTACAATTCTGACTTGCCAACATGCCATCGGACCGCTCGGGCAATGGGAGGAATTGAAAC
>JAPMAG010003338.1:0-10355 GCA_036584685.1 Rhyacophila sp. Rhy_31_5
TTTGTTTCTGCCCCGCGGATCAAAGATACTTTTACACATATATCTTACACATATTTATGTATTATTATGAAGTTGTACGAAAACTCCGCAATATTTGTTTGACTTTTATATAAAATTCTTTAACCGGTTAAGTGACAAAAAGGAGTTTCTCTCGCACAACTTAAAACGTAGTTTGCTAGATAAATTTTAATATTTAGAATGTTTTAAAATATGAAAACGCAGAAATATTACTATAATATGATCAGTATAAACAACTTTATGACAAAAAGAAACATTCAGTATACTTTTAAAAGAAATATTAAATTTCCACTTTTGTTTAAAAATTCATAGCTTACCGGATTGTGGCACTATGCCTGGTACAGAAATGTCAAAGCAATATGGTAAACCACGATTTCTACTCTAATTATCTGTAAACTTAAAAAATCTCTTTTATTTTAATATATTTATAGCTCTGATTTTATAAAAGAGAAGATATGAGTTTGATACGTGTACCGTATTCGAGCTGCGATGTGGTAATCGTGTACACTCCTCATTAACCGCTTCCCTGCTATATTGTTTCCTGTAGTCATACGTGTAGATTTGTAATTCTGATGTCATATATTTCACGTTTCTATTCCGTGCTTAATTCGCCTTATTATATATATGGATATGTATTAATATTAATTTAAGTTAACAGAACTCTGTACACCACAATTACTAGTAAGGCTTGAATCTTCACAGTATTAATCATTTATTTATTTATGTCTCCATGATTTATTATATTATCCCATAACTGTTTATGAATTTAAATTTCAAATAATATTTCATATCAATATGAATTGATGAAGGATATGCAATAGCTTTATTTATTTTTTCAATATGAAATATTCAATATTTACACTAAACATCTCGCTCTCGCTTGGTCAGTAGACAGCGTGTCCGACTACCAATCCGAAATTTGCGTGTTGAAACTTGTAGTTGGTCACAATTTTTTTTTCAAATGTTTATGAATCTGTATTGCTAGGTGGGACACTATACTCAAATGGTTGAGCAAATTATTTACAACGTACGAGTCTAAAATATGTTTCATTATGATTATCTTCACATCTTAAAGTACTACATCTGAAAGCAGATATGGATATCAAAAAAATTGAAATTTTGTATACATGAACGATTTGCACTAAAGTACATATTATATGTGATATTTTTAATTTATCCATAACCAACTTTTAGAAATTACATTTTTATTACGTATTGCTGCGAACTTATGTATTTACAAGACACACTGTTACATCGTACTATTTATTATCTACACTAAAATTACCTTATTGGCGTATGTCATTTTTTATTTACTGATTCATGTATAGTTAGTTAGTTACGAGTAACTGATACTACATCTTTTAGACATTTATTATAAAATACTGTCATGTACAATGTAGTATAATATGTTTGAAATGAGCAATTCGTACGTTTGAAGTTAAAAATAAAATTACGTACACAGTTTCATACGATTTTTGTGAATTTCGGTTCATATGAGTTTTCCTAATCTCAGTTATTGACATTTAACGACGTTTTTCATCTACGTATATTATTCGTTTATACAACGGTTATCGTAAACAACGAAACATATTCGTTGATACTTATATGGCTGAAATTTTAGTAAGAGTAAAATTAATATAGACGCGCTTTTATATATTAAGAGTTTTCTGGCTCCTTTGTAGTTAGTTATATATTAATTTCCGCCTAATTCTCATCGAAAAAGTTATATGAAAGTCCCGTTTCTGCCTGAATGAAACATAGAATATATGAAAAATATTATCTTACATGAACTTTTCTTTAAAAATTGATAAATATAGCCTCTCATCGGTTGTGCATAAAATTAGTTTCCATAGCAATATCCAATTATGCGAATAAATTTTCGGTTACTCACCGCCATACGATCAATATTATTATGTTTTCCGTATTTCATACAAGTTTCAATCGCGAATGTATCACAGAAAAAATAATCCGCCACTATTTTAATTTATCCGTGTCTTCTTTGTAATTTGCTATCCTTGATATAGTAAACTACAGGTTAAGGTTAAATTTCTCATGTTATCAATACTGCTGTATTATTCTAACATTTTTACTAGTTAAATGTCATTTTACGTGCTTCGTATTATATTTAGGCGGATATGTCTTTGAAACACGATTGAAGTAATGTATCTTCTTGAAATTGAAATCCTCCTTATCTCAAGTTAGTAAGTTTGTTTTATTCCACAGATAGACTGTTAATATTTACAATATTTATTGATCACATCGAGGTGTATTTTATTTTTGAATTAATAAAAGCCCAAACGATTTTTCTAAAATCACTTTTTATAAAAACACAAAACGATTGCTAATGACTCACTATTGGTACACAATATTGGTACATGGTCATTGTTATTCTTTTATATATATATTTATTTGCTACCAAGTTGTTTGTTCACATTACATTAAACATACAATAATAAATAACCAAACAATGGTGTTCTGAATTTATTTATGTGCGTTGTACTCGTATTTAAAGCTTTATTTTAAATGCGCAGCGTCAGAAATAAAGCTTGGTGTCCTATCATTATGTTGAAAGTAGGGTAAAATAATATTACTTGTTTCTATAGACTTGTTAAATTTTCTCGGTAAATTTCGGTGTTTATAAAATAATGTCGACGAATTCAATAATTCAAACATAACAAACATATTACGAAACGATTGTATTGATAGTTCATGACGTTGACAATTTTCAAACAGGTTTGATGTACGGACAAAGGTACAATTAATAAGTACACGAGTTTTATTTTTTATTTCTTCGTCGGAAAATTCGACATTACGTTTGATACATAACGTTATTAGTATGTGTATAGCAATGTTATTCGATTTTATTGCCTGGACAAATACAAAATTTTCGCTTTATTTTCTTCGCTTTTTCAAAAAAATGAAAAGGCACAGAATCATAAAAACAAAGACGTCACGACAAAATTAAATTTCCTAACGTTTTGCTTTTTTACAACCTTTAACAATGCCCGTATTGTATTTCGTGGCAAGAAAGGTTTTTTTCGTGTGATATTTATACATTATCTATTATATAAGTCATTTTTACGTCTAAAATTATCTCTTCAATTCACAAAATTAAGATCGCATTAAATGTATGCTGAAATATAATTTGCTAAAAACAAGAGAGAGAATATTATAAGTATATTAAAGAAATTTATAACTTGTGTCTCAAAGCTTAGGCAGATTCGAGCATCGCTAATATCTAACGATTTAAACTAGCTTACGATAAAACTTTATAATTAATTTTCTTAAAATGAAATCGAGTTGCGTGAAATATCATAATTTAATAGTTTTCTCAAATAGTCTCATATAATAAATAAAAATAGTTTTAATAAGTTGAGGTACTCGTTATTATTTAAATATGTTAAAGTAACTAATATGTCGCCCGTATTAGAGTGGACAGAACATTTTCCTGCTAATCTGAGGGCCGCGGGCTCGAATTCCGCACTTGACAAAAATTGACGCAGATTTTTTTTCATGGTCATTTGAAATCACGAAATAGACCAAATCGGTTGAAGTAATAATTGTGAATTATTTCTTGTAAAACACCTGATAAGATTACTTTCACATTGTAAAAATCTTTATTCTGCGATTTAGAACTGATAAGGTTTAAAATGATAATTTTTAATGGCTTGCATGTTCAACTATATTAACACATTTTGAATTTTTTTCCTGAATATTTCATTGAAGATGTACTCACTTTTTCCTAATGTCGACAAAACAATGTTATTTATAGAATGCCGATAATATCAGGGGTGTATTTCCAAAGTGAACTTATACCACTTCAACAAACTTGTGGCAAATGCCAAAAAACTGTATACGGTGTCGACATTATATATTTTTTGTTATCTACGCGTACATTGGAAATTGTAATTTACACCAGTGTTCCCCAACCTTTTTAAACCTGCGGACCGGTAGAAAAAGGAAAAAAAATTCGCGGGCCCAAATACTAAACGAAACGTTTTTTTATGTAATACTTTTTAATCTTATATTGTGACAGGTGGATATAACTATAACTAACAAATATACATATAACAGTCTGATACTATTTAAATTTAACAAAAACAATGGATTTTTTCAACAAACTAATGCGAAACCTGCTGTTGCAGCTTTCTGTCTGCGGCCCGCCAGCGGGCCGTAGACCACTGGTTAGGGAATACTGATTTATACTACAAATGGATATAAAAAAAAATATATGTAATATCGAAACTGTGAACAGTTTTTTGACATTTTCCACAAATTTGCTGCAGTGAAATAAGTTCACTTTGGAAATATATTACATATACGCCTCATATATTCGTATCATTATGGCATATTATATTTCTTTAATTTACTCTTAGAAAATAAAATTGTCCTATATTATAAAGCCTCATGATAAGTTAGGATATTCAAAATATTATTTACTGATAATGTTAAACTCGCACTTCTTCACTTTGACGTAGATTATAGTCATATATTATTTATATTAAACGGTAAACATTTACCCATTACTCACAAACTGTATTCTTGCTTTCATATTCAAACTTAATATGACACCTTTCTTGCATAGCACCGGAAATACAATATTAAGTTTTTTAAGGAACATTCGTAAAGTAAGAAAATAAACTCGCTACGCAATATACATTTTGCAAAAAGTGAGAAAGCTCGCAAAAGTGACATGCCTTCACCTTCAATTGTGTTTCATTCCCCAGAGCTTTGAACGTACCAAATACAATATTATATGTATATTTACGTATATGTATGTCTTTATAAAATATTCTCATACGACTTTCATGTAGAGCGAACATATGGCATTTTCTCAGATGCTTAGATAACTTCGCACAAATAATTTGCATATACTAGTATATAAAAATCATATTGTTATAAACTAAATCAATTTTAATTTGCGAGTTTATTTGGAAGCGTGTTGCGCGAATGTAAGGTAAAAATATCTTTCGAAATAATCACATTATTTTCCCAGCCAAATAGTCATTTTGCAGCGATAACTTATTATTCGTCCCAAAATATCTTTTCATCAGGCAGTATTTAAACACACATAGTCAATTCTGAGGAATATAGTGATGAGAATCCGATTTCTTTCCCAGTGAACGATGTTATTAATAGTTTTCCTAAAGGTAACTCATGTAAATTTTTAAAAATTACATGAGTTTTTTTTTTCAAAATGAAGATACAATAACAGTGTCTTCTATTATAGGAGAGGATTATTTTAACCTTATCGGCTCCGAATTCGAACTTGTGGATTTGATATCTAATTTCAAAATCGCCTCAACAATTTTCTATGGCTGTTCATTGACAATTATTAGCAAGAAACAAACAATTTTTATATATTTTTCCACGTGTATATATTTTAAATTTCAATACCGGTTTTGTCTGTTACAATATTTTAAACTGAATCCAATTAAGTTCTTCGTTTGAATTCTTAGAGTCCTAAAACTCAGATTTCAGTTGATGACGCTTCTTGAAAATGTTATAACAAACGAAATCGGCCTTTAAATAAAAAACAATATATATTTGTTAAAAATGTATAAAACTGTATTATTATTCAAATATTATGGCTCTCCTTCGAAGATTGACAATAGACGAAAAAAAATGTAATTATTACTTTCGAATTTGGCCCGTGTCCAGTTCCAAATGCATACTAAAATACCTGTGCAATTTCCACCAACTACTGGGTTTGAACCCACCACACTCGACTCGTCAGTCGTATGCGATAGCTATTGACATACTAGGGCGATATATATGCATAATTATTAAAACTACATTTTAAAATCATCTTTTCATTACAATATTATCCAACATGCAAAATCTCATACTCTATTTACATCTTATACTCGCTTAATAGTACTCGTATTCTTAATATTACATCCATTTTTACGTTGAGCGAATGAGTCTTCAAATAATCTCATATCGACAGTGTTTAGGTAAAAGGGAGTAACCCTCACAGAATAAATTTTACAGGAGGCACAAAAACGTTTTTAATGATCAAGTGCATGATGACCAATGAATTGGTGTTTTATTTTCCTGATCTGATAATAAAGAAAGTTTTTAAAGTTAAATCATTAAAATTGGCGTTTAAATATTTTTTCCTCTCCATGCAGACTTAGTAGATCGTCCTTTTTTCAAAATCTAAAGCTAAATTTCGATAATAATTTGAAATTTTTGGCTTAATTCCTTTAGACAGAACGTGTATTTAGTTGTGTATTCTCAAATTATTTTTCAAAAAACTAAGGGTTTCGCCCTTTTACCTAAACAGGGTCGATATGTATAATACTTTTTTTAAGTTATAAGGGTGCAAGTTATGAGAAATATTTTTTGATGATAATCTATTATCTCGGGTTGTTGTAAAGTAGTTTCTCTATTACTCATAGTAGAAAATTTAAAAAATCGTTAATGGTATTTTATGAAACGTACACTTAATTGAGAAATATAAATATCTCTACAGATAGCATGCGGTTTTTTGCCATAAATATTTTGAATCAAAACAAATCTAGATGTTTATTTTGGAATATTAATTACAGTCGTATAAAGGATTTGATCACAAATATTTACAAATCATCGTTTTCTTAACAACAATGCCCATAGCGACAGAAAATTGTGTCTGAACTTGTCAATTAAATTTCCCAGTTAAGTATTGTTAATGTTGGAACAAATATTTGTTTTAAACATTTTATATTGTTCTGTAAAATATATACGTACAGCTTTTGAACTTCGTATACATTGGCTTTTGTATCCAAGTTTATTTAAAGTACTCGGTAAATGACAACATTATGAATCAAAATTTTACTTTAAAATAATAGTTTAGTTTGAATTTACTAGCTCTTATATTTCTCCCTTTAAACTTATTGGATTTTATCATAAAATAATAGCGATTCTGCTCGAACTAGAAACAAACTTAGATCATATAAATCGGCTAAACTTAAACAGAGGGCCGAACTTTGCGGCACTAGATTTGGGAGAGGTAATACCCCTGCGGCGCAACGACCCTTTACGTCCCTGCGTCCATTTCACTAACGCTCAATTACACAGGCCAACAAATACAACCTTTGACAGGCTTAACAACCTATTACATATTGTGTCTTTAGTGCTTTGGGAACTGTGTGATCAGGTGAGCGGTCTATAAATACGGTAGTGAATTTATTCTTGGAACTCGGACGATAGTTTTGAAACTCCTATGAAAGCTTATTATATTACAACGTAGACATAAAGGATTTTATACCGTACTACCAATGTAATCGTCTACTTTGTAAAAATATTTTAGATAAGACAAAAGAACTGTGTTAGTATTTCGGATTACACCCTGAAATAAAAAGTTTTTGGTAAATTAGGTTGGGCAGTTACATCTAAAACGTGAACGTTATGAAAATATGCTTTTGAAATAATCATGAGTACTGACATTCCAGTTTGTTGAAGATTCTCGTGATATATCTGGCTGTAGAATAGAAGATAGATATCACATAAATCAGAGAGCACTATTTCATATGGAAATGACTCGGAAGTGGTGTAGTTGTTAATGTTATCTTCCCGTCCAGACCATAGACGAATTAGTTTAAGAATATAAAAAATAGTAAACCTCAACCATTATTTGAAGACGCCCATCGTTATACCTCCAGCATCTCAAACATTCGTAATTTTATCTATTCAAACATTAATAATTCCACAATTTCGTATGCTTATATCCAGAAATTGTATTTAACAACAAAAACTCGTTGTTATAACATGTTCAACCGAACTTAATAAACGTATATTTTGTGAAAATTGGTATATAACACTGTTTTTCTCGTGTATGTTCCCCTTTCTTGTGACCCAACGATAAGAAGTGGTCCTATAAATATCTAGCTAAAACTTAAGGTAATGTAAAATGATAACAATATATACAACATAACAGGAGAAATATAGAAAGAAATTTATTTACTAGTATAATATCATGTAGTTCATAAAGAGCTTAAATAAAATGTTGGGTTTACTTATAAAACAATATACCTTTTTAATAACTTTGCCATTCTGTGTGCAAGTCGATACATTGATATGAATACTATTGATACGTTAGATGATAACGATTTCATAATCGGCGCTTAATGATTGTATATAGTATTTTATAAAGGTCGGGATGTCCCTGGACTGCAACATTGTTTTATGAGCTGCATGTTTACGCTAAATTATCGATGAATGTCGGCGGAACAGAGTTTGGAGGGCGGCAGATGACCTAGCGATACCAAAAGCTTTCAGAAATCATTATTGTTTTTATCGCTATCAAGATTTATGGCGCCTTAAAGTCGCTTCCAGAAGAAGGGCGTTTGGGACATACTCATAATATAACTAGTCGCGGGCATCAAAAATGCGTATATTTATATCATCACAATCACAAATATGTACAATTTTACGTTGGCTGACAGTTAGCGTGTATTTTATCATTCTTATATGAGTGTTATTAGAAAACATTTTTAATATTATTTTAAGTATTTTATCACTGAATGATATAGCTCAGTACGAGTAGATATATTGTTCGGCTCTGAGTCAATAGGTCGCAGGTTTCAACCTATAGTTGGTCATCGAACTCTCCAACAATCTATTCATGTATATTTCTAGCCAAGATATGAACCTAAATCGTTAAGCAAATGATGAATTATCACCGGTAAAAATAACTACTAAGAAAATCTTAATACTGTGAAGGAAGGTCCCTTTTGTTCTATCTCACAACGGAAATAGTATATTCCATTTTTAAATACAAATTAATATAGTATACACATTCCATTTTTATTATAAATCCAATAAAAAAATAGAGAAAATTCTATCTTATTGAAATAAAAACTCAATTGAAAATGTACTCGTAAAAATATGTTTTTTATTATTTCAATACAATTGTTTTTCATCAAGAATTGAGAGCGAATAAAGTTAATTATTTCCAAGATTATCATTGTTTTTAAATCTCATTCGTTACTATTTTCACGAAACCAAAAATAACAATATAATAACGATTTTTATGATTCATTCATCATTCATTTATTATTCACAAAGATTACATTTTTTAAAATGTTTTCAAAACATATTTTTTTTATACATAGTTATTAGATTTCTACACGCCGCTAAATATATACGCAACGCCCGAAAATCCAATACGTTTATTATTTAGTACATTTTTTTCTACCACACTCTTCTATATATTTACATTGTTTGAGTGATATTGTAGGACGTAGGCGATGAAAGTTGGCCGTGAAGATGGAACTAGGCCAAAAGGCCTTTTCTTTTTCAATTAAAGCTTTCGACTTTTGTGTCTAGATGATTTTTCCTACTTTGTTTTAGTTTATTTAACTGACATTGACGCAAAATTATAGTGCATTCAAGAATTCCAACATTTATACGACAATTGAACTATAAAAAACTTTTTATGAAAATATACACTTAAGCACATTTGTGTATATCATACTTTGTTTTACCTATTTGGTACTCATTTGATTCTCGCTACTGTAACCATCAGGTATACGTAATATATATACAGTATCATGACCACTTGTAAATGGGTGTTAAACCATCACTCTCAGTTTGAAAAAATCAAAAATTTAATTCAAATCACTTATTATTTCAAATGAGTATAATCATTCACTACTCAAATCACAGTTGTGGAATACGGTATGTTTTTTATTTCGAATAGGATTATAGTTATTTTTTTACAATTTTATACTCAGGTGTATACATTATTATTATCGATTTATATTATAAAATAGTTTTAAAAACTCTAAAAGACGGAAAAAGCTTGTAAAAATATCTTTTACGTATGTTACACTTTAAATAAGAGTGATTAATGTGCGATAAAGAATAATTACACAATATTTTATACTACACATTCTTCTACAACCTGAACATTCTGAACCTGTATGTTGAGGATTTCTCATTGTTTTCATTTATTTACGTGTGTGTCGCAACAATACGACCGTGAAAAGAACCTCCAAGTATCGGAATTGTTGCCGGCGGTCGCCCTTGTTTTATGGGCGGTTTTTTCCGCCCCGCCCTTCAAAGGTCAGCCGCTTCCGCCGTGCTTTTAATGCTGCCGCAACTTGCTGCACGCATGCCGGTTTTTAGTACCAATGCCAATGCATATTCATCGGCGTACAAAGATTTCACAAAATTCTTTCAAATATTATTTTAAGAGATATACAGTTAAGTCCAGCTAATATCGCAGGATATTGCACGCATAGTAAATAATGTTTTGTATTTTTTTTTTAATATTGTGTAATTAGGACGCGTTATATAGGGTTTTCCAATAAGCGGTGTTATTTTGATATTCAAAGAAAAATGCCATTTTT
>JAPMAG010003339.1:0-10355 GCA_036584685.1 Rhyacophila sp. Rhy_31_5
AGCCAGGATACGAACCTGAAACGGTTGAGCTGATAATTGACAACTATTACTCGTATAAAAAATTGTCAGAACAATCTTTACATTGTTAAAATTCATATGTTTTGTTTCGGAGCGGATATAGCTAATAGAAAAAAAATATGTAATTTAATTATGATATTTCTCTCATTCTTATTTTCATAAAATAAATTGAGGAGTATTTCCGCTCATTGTATGACACCGTAAACTTTTTAAGGCTAAGAAGTTACTCCTCATTGAAACCATGTTGTCAAAGCCTACCGCTTCGACCAAGGGTTGTACTTACTTGGGTAGTTCTTCACTTTCAACAAACAACTAGTAACTGTCAATTATTGTCTTAGACAATTGTCCGGTTACGTATGTACTCGTAAGTATGTAGAATATTACTACGATCTCACATCTCTATTTGTTGCCTGAACATGAACTCAAATGATGTTTGTAATTAATAACAATTGGCTATAAAAATTGTAAGACCATCTTCACATTTTGCAGGTCAATACGTTATGTTTGGAGGGAATATAGCGAAAAACTTATTACTTGAATGGTTTCGCTATTTTATAAACATATATATCTAAATATCTACATGTAAAAATAGACTTTCATGAAATCATGTATTAATGATATGATATTAAGATGTTTATAAAGTAATAATTTATTTAATAAAACATTATATCAAAAAACCTACTTTTTTTCAAGACATTTTGTATACTATAAATAAAATACTATATATGATATACTCGTATATGTATATATCAAAATAAGATAGAATTAGGAATAAAGATTTTTAAAATTGCCAGGATGATGAAAGATTATTTTTATTTTTTTTACAAGCATCATTTGTTTTTCACTTCATAGTTTTAAAACGATACATGCACTCAACAAAAATTAAAAATGAGAATTTATTTTCGAATACAAAATAGTTTTATAAAACTGGGGTTTTAGCCAAAATAACGCATAAAGAGTTACTCGTATACAGCAATTATAAAAGGAATCGAAAAATGTAACTCCACGCAGTACATGAGGTGCTTTAAAAAACTAATTTTAATACTTGTATGTCAGTAGTATGTCGCTGAAAGAACCAGTGTAAATGACTGGAAAGAGATATGACTAAATGCATAGCGTACTTCTGCTATCTGTCAATTCAATAATGAATGAATAAATATTAAATTCTCATGAATAGCTAATAAAGAAAGCTTAATTTATTGGATGTATTAAGGTTTGGATCCAAAAAATCTTGAAAAATAATTTGTATAAAAACTGCGTTAGTTTAAGCAATTGAAATGCTTTTTAAATATATTGATCGCTAATTCATCATCTAATTAGAACACATTAATTAAAACATACAAT
Organism: Rhyacophila sp. Rhy_31_5; assembly: GCA_036584685.1. Classification (NCBI taxonomy): domain Eukaryota; kingdom Metazoa; phylum Arthropoda; class Insecta; order Trichoptera; family Rhyacophilidae; genus Rhyacophila; species Rhyacophila sp. Rhy_31_5. Next base: position 1,363 of record JAPMAG010003339.1, read on the forward strand.
ACATTTTTGAATCACGTTGTAGATAATGTAAGATGTAATTATATATTATTTAATTATACTGTGTCCTGTTAATGTACTGATGTTGATTATAAAAGAATGGGTGTTCCAAAAGCATCGAGCGTTCATTTAAAGGGTGTCACATACGCAAACACTAAAAATATTTACTGCGCCCGCAGCGGATGTATACTCCGCCCCTGTTACGTGTTCCGTACTAGTGGAAACACGATTGTACTATTTATATTCCATTTCAAATAACTTTACTATATAGGTTATACTTCATTATTGTTATTATATAATTCATATAGGATGTATTATATTCTGTCTTCTGCGTACAGTACTGATGAAAAGATTATATTGTCCCGTTTTATGAACCTATAACTATAATATATAATCTTATCTAAACGATGCTTATACATATATAAAATCAGGTTAACGTAAATTGTATATTATATGATTAGCACGTTTTGACATTGTTCATGTTTTTTAATAGTGCATAACGTGCATAGTGCATAACAAATAAAGTGTATGACGACCGATAAATTGGTGTTTAATTTTCCCGATCTGATAATTAATAAAGTTATTAAAGAAAAATCATTAATATTGAAGTGCTATGTGTTTTTCCTTCCCATACAAACTAAGAAGATCGCTTTTTTCAAAATCTGCAGCTAAATTTCGATAATAATTCGGCATTTTCGGCTTTTTTTCAAAAAACTGTAGGTTATGCCTTTTTACCTAAACAGGGTCGATATCTTGTAATGTTGTTCACTCATCTAAGGGCAGACCAGAAGCTCATTTTCAACTATAGTTCTTTTAAGCTCATCTTAAACCGGATTCTTTCTGCTCTAAATACAATAAATTATATACAATTATTAGAATTGCTCAAAAAACTCTGCGTTATCTTGAATGAAAAGTCATTATTTTTTTTTATTGGTGAAAGTTCTTTTATTATTTTCCCATACTCACATGGTTTTTTGTTGTTTTTCAGCCAGGCTTTAAGTTTTATATCCCTTCAGAAATATAGGTTTCATGGTTACGTAATAAACCTAAAATTTTATCGTTTAGTGTAAGCAGTGTTATATTATATATATACATTAATTATCTTAAACCAGTGGTTTTCAATCTTTTCACACTCGTATACTGGCATAAATAAAGGAATTATGTTGCGGAACGGCGATTTAAAATAAAACTCCAAATCTAAGTTTTTCTATAGAAATTACCAAAAATCAGTTATCTGCTCCAAACAACATCAATTTTTTTCTTCATTACGTAGATTCATAAGTATATTTGTTTTGTCATTTAAATGCTTTAAAGTGTTTTCCAAAAAAAACCGACAATTAATATAGCCATTGCAATTTTTAAAGTCACTTAAAATCTCGCTGACCGACACTGGTCTACGGGCTACCAGTAACACTCCCTTAAATGACATAATGATGGATCGACTTACACTGTTATATTAAATTAGTTAAGTTCAATCTAGCGCGACGATTCATTTAAGTCCATGGCGGACTCTACAACTCTCTGTCTCTAACTCTCTCTCTCTCTCTTTACAGTTATTCACGTTTAATATATTTGCATAGTAACGTACTGCTATATTAATACAATTAACGTTTCAATTTTGATATATTTTTTACTTTGATTGATTAACTGATAAATATTTAGAATAAAAAATATTCTATGTTTCCTCCGGTAATTAAATGCAATTTTTTCTCCAAAAAACCTCTTTAATACACAATAGAGGTTTATACAATAGAAATTTATTTAAGAATAGGCTATACTACTTAAGTTTTGTCAAAATATGTGTCTTTAAAAACTAACTATATAAATGCATATTTATGATAGATAATCACACATCATTAAAGTTAAATTCTTCATTAATATTTAATAACTAGAATGCGTTGAAGTTGTACTCAGCACTGTTTACTTTCAGGTATTTTAAATGCGGTAAAATCATGCATACAATAGCGATGAAATGTTCTACAAATAATAAGAAACAAGAGAAAAAAAATATGATACCATACCATGGCAAAGCATGGTCACTCTTCTGGGCACGCCGGTTTTCACGCGACCACTGCGACGTTAACAATGAAATTTCCCACCTAGTCGTTAATCATTCGCGGTCACCCTACTAGTCCATTCCAACTGGTCCGGCCCCATGTAACGGCATGCGCACTTGGACAAAAAATTCCAAATTCTTTTGTTTTTATTTCTGCTTTTAATTTAACCGACTGACTTCAATTTGAACCGACAAAAAGAACTGAAATTGGGTACACACAGTCAAAGAAAAGGCCATTCGGTGTGCTTTTAAAATATAAAGGAAGCTTAATATAGTATTAAATAATTGTACAAACAGTTAAAATTGTATTTACGTATACGTTTATGAATTTAACGTAAAAAGAATAATTTACTATTGTGTGAAAACATCTTTTTTAATATTGTAATTGATATGAAAAAGTTGTTTTCAATTTAAAATTTGTGATATTTTTTTCATTTACAAATCGACTCTGTTTTGATAAGAGAGCGTAACCTTCAGTTTTTTGCAAAGTGCTTTTATTTGAGAATTAATGTCTTTCTTCTGTCAAAATAAATTAAACCTAAAATGCCGAATTATTGTCGAAATTCAACTTTAAATTATGAAAAAAGAATGACCTGCTAAGTTTGTGTGCAAAAAAAGGCATGAACACAAAATTTTAATGATTTTCCTTTAATAACTTGTTTAATTTTTTGATCTTTGAACTTGATCAAAACGGTTGAACCAATAATTGACGATTACTCGTAAAAAAACTTGTCAACACAATCATTACATTGTGGAGATCCATAAACTTCTTTTCAGAGCGGACATGGTTAAAAGAAAAGAAATTTATAATCAACTCTTATCCACTTATTGAGAGAGAGTGAAGAAAGTGTCGCGTAACAATAACAATTAACGTATCCCTTATCTTGTAACGTTATGTAGATGTTGGCGGTCACTCCTCCCTCCCCATCAAGAGCGTTACGTGGTTTATGAACAACCCATAAAAAGCTCTACTCGCTATAGTCGTGTACCATACTATGTTACAATAATCTTGCGTTTAAGGTTCTAGACGTAATGATTATTTGATTTGTTGGTTATCCCATATTAATATATATCGACTATATATAGGTGAAATGAACCAACCCTCATTTTTACAGGAGGCAAAAAAACGTGTTTTAATGATTTTCAATCGAAGTCACATTAACACAAACTTGAAATACATGATGATCGATAAATTAGTGTTTCTTTTTCTGATCTGATAATTAAGATAAATCAATAAAATTAACATTTCATTCTATTTTCCTTTCCATACAAACTTAGTAGGTCTAACTGTAAGGCTGAATTTCGATAATAATTCGGCATTTTTGGCTTAATTTTTTTTTTATAACTCGTGTATTTAGTCATGTTTACTATGATTCTCAAATAAACCCACTTTTCAAAGACTGAGGTTTACGCCCCTTTACCTAAATAGGGTCAATATGATAATTTGGAAATTAATTCTACTAATTTTGCTTATTTACATAATATTCCCTAGAAGTACATCATGAGAATGAGTACAGATATAATCCAGGTCCAAATACTTTGCATGTAAAATTCATGAATATTTTGTATATTATGATAAGATTTGTTTATTTCCATAAAATATATTTTATAAATCAAGAATAGTTTTGTATATTATATCATTTTTGATACAGACAAAACCGCTTTTTCTTTTACAAATATATTTGTATAAATTGCCACAAAAAACTGTGGTTTAATTTTAATGAATCTATCACACATATTTTTGACAATATGTATTCATTTGAATGATGCGACGTTTGAACAATTTTATAAAACACTCGTATTTGATAATTTTCGTATAATATGAATTTCATTATTTTGAATACGTATATTAATTGATGTAGTAACGTCGTTTAATGACACAGTCAATAATAAATAATGTTTAATTCAATTGTATTCATATTTCAAACAGTGTTATATTGATTTATATGGGCATAATAAATTTTACAAATATGACAGCGTAGTATTATCAATGACATAGGCTTATGATAATAAAAATAATATTATGAGGGAATCAAACTAACTGTATGTCAAAAATAGAGTTTTTTATGTTGGCAATAGCCTACTGTAAAACAATCAGTGGTTTTCAAAATATAGCATAAAATATTACCAAATACAATATTTTATCGGGGGAAATAGACTAAATATTCACTAAAGATTTAAGTGTTAAAAAACAATAAAAAAATGTTTCCTCGTCAGTATATTACCGTTTTCTAACAAAACAACATGTATAGCGCAAGCTAGTCTACGGCTTGTCAAAGCCATTCGCATTTTGTTACATTAAATATTAACATTAAAGTCGATCCATGGTTTTAAAGTTTTATTTTACATAAATACGTAAATTTCACTTCAATATATAAAATTCCACAGAATTAAACTTCTAAAAATAGATTACGCAAGCGTACATATTTTTTAACATCCTTAACATTGCTTATTTGTATTGATTGTAAGCCACGTATTTTTTTTTATTTTCACGACAAACAGAGCATATAGAACTTTCACAGTTTTAGTATTTTTTTAACATTATCTATTTAAGTAATGGTCGTTTATTATTATTTCAACCATGTTGGTTTTATGTCTTGTTTATAAAAACAAATGACGAAACCTTCACTGACATATTCAATAAACTAAAAAAACGCCTAAAAATCGTAAGATTTATAGAACTATATCATCCATAGTTCACGTATCTGCTCTTTCCAGATGTTTCTTGGAGGTACGAGGTGAAGAAACTAACACCCTCACGTTGGACCAGTCAATTTCTGACTGGACATAACAAGCTTGTAAATAAGCCAGACTGTAGATGCGGACGTGACGAAGAGACGGCTAAATACGTTTTATGAAAGTGTCCACTGATGATTTCATCTTGTACGGAGCTATTCACCAGATTTCGTCCTTACACAGGTCCAGTGGGGCATGCGGACATGGTGACCAAGGCCAATTCTAAGGCTTGTTCAATGTTTGCGGCATTATATGGAGACAAATTTTGCGTAGATCCCTAAACTGATTCATTGTTCTCGAGCTTAGAGGGCTGGGTCGATTGAGTCGTTAGCATACCGAGTGAACAAAGCTTCTCATGCCATAAAAGAGTAAATGACAATACAACTGTTTTGACATTTACGAGTAATTTCTTTTTTAACTTAGTTTTTACACTTAGGCGCATGGTGATACCGTCCCATGCGGCTTCGCTACGGAGAGGCTTAAAATCATATGCGAGCGAAAAAACATTTCATTCGTGAATGTGTCAGGAAGGCGACTGCGCATAATCGTGGTTACGTGTACTGGTGGGTCAGTAGTGGGTACTCAAAACCATCTTTAGATCATTGCATTAACGCCGTCTTTGTTTCATATTCGCTTCGCTTTTTAAATCGCTGTATTTGTTGTATTTGCTATAATTTTAGATTTTGTTTTTGTTTATTTACACACACTTTTTGATACGTATATAATATAAATAATATTACTAGTCAAAACTATTATTATCATTATTTAAATTTAAAATATATATTTAATTAATTTCATAGCTTAATACGTAGTACATCACTCAGTGTTCAAAAAATAAATTAATATTTGAAAAAAAGTCATCATAATAATCTTATACTACAAAAACTTACATATACGAGACATGAATACGTTTTTGATGCAAAAAGCAGCTAATACATCGTCCGCCACAATAAATGAAATACGTATGATGTAATTTCACTTCTATCGCTTATTTATTAAACGACTGTAAGTAAACAGTTGCGTGAGATCCGTAATCAAATCAGCCTTGCGCGTTTTTAGTATCTGAAACCAACCACAATAATATTAACTTTAGTTTTACTTCAAATGAAAATTTGTATTTCTATACCGTGTCTTATAAAATGAGAATCGTTGTGAATATTCCATTATGAAACTTGGCTTTTAACATCAGAGAGTCAAACATTCTTGTAAAGGTGAGAAACTTTAAACGTCTTCAAAAATTTTCTTATTTTCACTCAGGTGTCTAGACTATTCTTTGATTTTTTCGATTCGTTAATTTTGCTTGACATTCATTTTTCGTGCAACGCTTATTTTTTTTAAAAAAATCGGATTCTTTTGGAAAATTTTCTTTGTACAAATTATTTTATTATAAATCATCAAACATGATTTTTGATGGATACTAAAATAATACATGTTTATTTATGTGTAACATGAATAAACATTACTTATAAAATTTAAATTTACGAGTATTTACACAATTAATCTAAAAAAAAAACCTCTATTTTTGTACATTACATTACAAAATAATAAATTTTCCGTATGTCTTTTCTTTTAATGACAAAGTTTTTTCTATCCACTCTTTTCAAAGAATTTGCATTTAAGGGATATTTGTTTTTTTCTCAATCAGTTTATTAATGTCTTTGTTTTTATTTCGTTTTTTATTTTCTATCAAAGCGATACGTTTCTGTTTATGACAGGTAGAAAATTGAATTCTTTATTAATATAATATGGAGGTAGGACTTTATTCACATGAAACGACATTTTTTTTTTAGTCATAAAAATCATTTTATAAAGATAATGTATCGTATTATTAAAATTAATATCATCTGATATTGTTGATTTTTTTACTATTATTAAGTATTAAAATACAAAAAAAAATAGTATAATTTATACACCGTTATATAAGCGTTTGCTGATTATTCCCTTAGTAGTAAATATTATTTGTTTTCATATTTCACGTTTCGGGATTTGTATGCATGTTCGACATATTATAACATAAAAAAGCAATCTATTATTGTACAAAAACTTTAATAATAATGAGTTAGGTATTTTTTTTTTCATAAATACAAGATAATTTTAAAACAAATTCTTTCATGAAACGATATCTGAGAACCAAAGACTGCTGAATTGAAAAATCATTCAAAATCAAACAACGTGAAATGTGTATTGACAAAATTGGAGAGTTATTTATTTACGAGTACATTTATATATTATAATAATGCTTAGTAGTGATGATTGTAATATTATTTCTTAAAATTAAAAAGGCTATTGAATATTTTATTGTAGATTTAAATACTCATAGTTATAATGTACTCAACTAATTTATAAAATATTTCTTCGCTCTTATATTTTATTAAACGTAAGCACTGATATTTTTGAGTTTTTTCTTATTGGATGCCCCTATTTTACTCGTGTTTTGCTTTTTTTAATCTAAGTAATTTTATCCCAATTTTAAATAAAAAACATTTTTTTTTATTATTTATTATAAAAGTTTAAAAAAATGGTATTTAACAGTCATACCAAAACCTTATTATTTGCGAGTTTAGTGTGTTTAAAATTAGATAGTTATTTAGTCTACTGCAATAATTAGGCGTTATTTAAATTGTGTATATATTTTTTTTAATCGCTCACTATTGTCTAAAATATAATGTATCTGTCGAGTAATTTCAATGTTTTATTGATTGGTTTAATTAGTACAATATATAAATTGATTAAACTGTTTTCTTCTTTTAACCACATCCGCTCCGAAACAAAACATCTGGACCTCCACAATGTGAAGATTGTTTTGACAGATTTTTTTTACAAATAATTAGGTCAACCAATTTGGTCGATGTCCTGGTTTTAAAAGCACATTAAAAAACCATTTGAATTTTTGCCACCAACGGCATTTGAACCCTATACCCTCGGCTCATGAATTGAATGCGCTATCCACTCACCAACGAGAGTGACATTGTTTTAAGTGTACATGCAGTCAAATCCACTCTGTTTGTATTACTTTAAATACCCAGATGATTACAATATTTTTTATCGAGATAAATTTATTATTAAACTGACTGTTCCGGAACGTGTCTTTCTTCTGAATATAAGATCATAGTAAATAATAGATAATACAGCTTTCTCGAAAGCTTGTCCTTTTAAAAGCATATATCTCACACTTGAATGTATCTTATATGAGATAATACGAATTTAATGAAAATATTTTCAATGTATTATACATGTACTTGTGTATTTCTTAAGGTCAACGATGATCTTCATTGAAGATCGTTCTCTTCAGTTTATTACTTTTCATTTGAAATATGATGGCTTTCTTTTACTGTGTAAAACAAGAAATTGATTTTTAAACTTAACAAAATCTACTTAAATCTTTGTGTTTCTAAATTACAATTGTTTATTTCATTATTTTCATTCTTTAACCAATAAAGCATTTCATTTAAAAACATTTTGCAAGCTATTGTATATTGAGAATTCCAAGAAAAGAGACGTAACGAATACGATATGGATATAGCCAGGCACGTGGCCGATAATACAAGTGACGTGTTTTTTTTATTTTAATTTAGCAGACAGCTATATGCCTAAATTACTTATCTTATTCTTAAATCTATTCGATATTTGTGGAATAGTATTGTTTAGATTATTATAGATTTGACAGTTAGAATAGATCAAAATTAAAAAAATACAAGGACAATTTACTTGGTTTTTTTATGATAACATTTTGATGTCAAAGCCTATAGTTACAATATGGTATATTGATGTGTTATTGATAATATGAATAATTCATATATATATATATAAGTTAACTTTGTCAATAATTTTGATATATAATTCTACCACGCAATGATTTAACTTAGATGGTATACCTATTACCTAGTCCATTCGTCTATATGTCACAGGAGACTTTTGACATTCACTTATTTTAAAAAAAAGCATATGTAATTATCGTATATTTTTAGATTCAACTTTAAATAATACTTAAAATATTAATTGAATTAATAGTTGAACACACAAATACGACCATTTTGATCCCGTATTTGTATGCAAACGGTCTGTGCCTGCTCTGAATCCGACTCTTACTGAATCCATCAGGCTAGTGTGGTCCTTACATATTTTTGAATCATTTATCGGTAGCTTAGTATTAAGATTAAGAAGGCTATGCTGATGATCTGGTAGTACTCGGTGACAGTCAGGC
>JAPMAG010003341.1:0-10353 GCA_036584685.1 Rhyacophila sp. Rhy_31_5
ATGACATTATTTTTAATTACCATACAATAATCATATCTTTGCACTTTTATATTTATCATCATCAGAACTATCCAAATGTTTCTAGCAAACTACGTTATAAGTTGTGCGAATTAACTCGCTTCTGGCACTCAATCGGTTAATATGGAAAGATACGTAACTTTTGATAGGAGTGAGGAGGGGAGGGGGGAGAATCTGAATGTCTAGGTGATGTTACATGGAGGGGAGGACGATAAAAAAAAGTAAGAAAAAATGTTACGTGGTTTATGGACCACCTTTAGGTAAAATTTTTAGCCTAATTAACCGTTTTACATTTCCTCGTTCAAATTAATTTATTTGAAAAATCTATTTATATGTGCCTAAAAAGTATTTTTTACCCAACTTACTTTTTCAGTATATTTTTAAATTTATAAGAAACTTTCAAACGCGATTATTACAGAACTGTCTCCTTATGTGTTACCAAGTTTTTACACCAGACCCCCACTCAGTTCATGTCTGAAAAATGTTTCATCGACTTCACAAACAACTCTATTTCAAATAAAAAAAAATTACGTTTTCATGTACACTTTTCAGTTCCTATTTAAAAATTATAAAATTTATTTCATTTTCAAATTTATCTATAATTATTGTGTGTGGTGTACGGAATTGCAACATAAATTTAACGGAATTATTTATTATACGAGTATAATCAAGATAGAGATTTTAGTTTTATTATCAAAACGGAAACTTTCAAAATAGTTTAAAAACCTGCGGAAAACCGAAGTTCTTTTGCAAGTTTCCCTTTGTAATATGTAATAAGTTATACTGTACGGCTTACGCTTTTGCATGGTTGATGTGACGTATAATATTTTTCAAAGGTAACTAATGAACCGGAAATATCACTTTCAAAATATCACAGTGGTGGGTGCATATAAAAAAAAAATATAGAATAATATAACAAAGCACTTACCTAAAATTCCGTCAATGCTGTGATTCCGTCGAGGATCTGATTCATCGCGTCTTCCGCCTCTGATAAGTCTCGAGATGGAGCTAACGGATGGCGCCGTATGCTTATCGCACACGCCGTCCTTGATAAGCTTGTCTCTGATCTCCCAGGAAAATATTCCAGGATTCTGACGTTTCAACTCTTCGATTCTGTTCTCCACTTCTGGTGTGGCTACTCTGGGTTTTGAACCACCGATCACTCCAGGACGAATTGACCCGGTTTCCTAATAACAGAAAAAAATGTTAAGATTTGAATCTTTAACACCTACGTACTATGATGTCCAGTCAGCGAACAGGTAAGTATACTTGTGTGTATATTGTATTAAGTTGTGTATTGTTCGATTGACACTAATAACTGAATACAATTAGTGCCACGGTTAAGCGGCATTTTAAAATAATGTACTTCCTTTGCCAAGGCGGTGGCGGCGATGATTTACAAACCAATTCAATACACATGCATCTAATGCCGGTTCGTAATTTATAATCTTTTTGGTGATTAAAAAAATAGCAGAGTGTAGGAAGTGTTAATAAAATACCACATTAAAAGTGTGTAATACAAAAATAGAATAAAATTTCATATCGTGAAGTGTGTATTTTATGGTTCCTAAAATCATATTTACTGCAAATAAATATTAAATGAAACAGATTTGATATATTAAATTTTGTACAAATTATAGTTAGTTTTTTTTTAGGATAAAAAAATGAGAATATGATAAGTACGTACAAATATTTATTTGGATTTGGAAATGAGGAAAGAGTAGGTATAATATTGTAATGTGGATTATTTCAATTTGGTTTTCCACAAAAAGTTTAAACTTATTTATGTAGTGATTAAAATTAATAGTAAGAAGTATGAACGATAAATATTATGGGAAATTTAGTTTTTAAAAATTATAAACGAGAAAATTCAGGAGTGCAGAATACGTTCTAAGTAATTTTAATCTAATTTATTCTTTCTAGTATCAATAAGGATAAAAACTATGCTACTATTTTAAGTATTCTTTTTACTTAAGTATTCGCTTCGAAATAGAGCGAATGGATCTTCCCAACATGAAAAATGGTTTGATTGATTCTTTTACGAATAATAATCGTCAATTACTAACTCAAAAAATTTGCTCCATCCCATGGTTTAAATGTACATGCAAAAACTGTATGATCTTTACCATCTATGGAATTTGTATCCACGACCCTGGGCTCGTCAGTCCGTTACGCGGTACCACTCACCTACGATTCCGATAAACAAATTTTACTCGCTGTTATATATATATCTAAGTAAACACTTCCCTCAAAGATTCCCATATATTTTTTTAAATCATGTCTGGTCTGAAACGAAGCATATGGGTCTCCACAATGTGAAGATTGTTTTGCCAGTTATTTTTTCGTCAATTATTAACTCAACCGTTTCGGGTTTGCGTCCTGGCTACGATACAAATGAATAAACATTTGTAAAATTTGCGACTAGCACGGGACTCGAACCCATGACCCTCGGCTCTTGAGTCGGATCACTATCCACCTACCCACGAGGGCGATAATTTTTAGAGTTTATTTATATGCTAATAATTATCTTCAAAATATAAATATGTTTATCTCAACTTACTTGGTATCGGTTTAGTATTTTGGAGACACATCCGTGCGAAACTCGAAGTTGCCTGGAAATAACACAAGGCCGTACTCCAGCAGCGGCCATTTCCACAATCTTCAGTCTTATGTGATTAGGAAGTGGTCTACCATTGATGAATACTCCGCCCAGTTGATTCACCCGCCCTTGACCTGAATAAAAGACCAATTTAAATGGATGTTAGCACGGCCATTTAGTAAAATTTATGGCAATCTTAGGAATGCTAATTTAAAGGGTCGTACGATAAACTTCTATTGAGATTAACAAATGTTGGAATAAATTTGTTTTCTCACATTGCGAAAAACGCAGTTCCATTATAGTAGAGACTTTCTGTTGTTGTGTAAATAGATACTGACTATTGAAATATTAACAAATTTTGTAATATAAATTAAATTATATAATATATAAAAGAGTATTATTCTTATTTCCACAAAATATTTTCAAAAAAATGTGATTTAACGTAAAAATGCAAGAGTAAACCGACTATGAGTTATTGAATACGTTGTAATAGTGTCTTACATTTTAAAATATACTTTGTTGAATTGAATAAAAAAAACCCTTTTACCGTCTCCTAGAGTGAATTTTTAAATACGATTGTGTAAATTTGGGTGATATTTTTTTCATTAATCTGGCTTTAAATTTTAAATGTTGTTAAATGTATGCAATACTATTCGGCTGTTCAATTTTAAAACCTAGTAACTGACAAATTTTGGAAATTTGAAGTGGATGATGACCGATAAATAGATGTCTCGTTTTCCCGATCTAATCATTAAGAAAGTTATTTAAGAAAAAATATTAAAATTGACGTTTTATGCTTTTTTCTTTCCCATAGAAACTTAAAAGATCATTCTTTTTTCAAAATCTAGAGTTGAATTTCGATAATATTTCAGCATTTTTGGCTTAATTCCTTTAGACAGAATGTGTATTTAGTCAGTTACATTGTGATTCTCAAATAAAATCACTTTTAAAAAAACAGAGGGTTACGCTCTTTTGCATAAACAGGGTCGATATGATAAGGGTGAAATCAATATTTTTAAACCTAGCAAGTGACAATACTTTCCTCGAAAACAAATTCATAACTTAGTTAGTTAAGAAAAAAACATTAAAACCTTGTAACTATCTCTTACCAGGCAATGAAATTGATAAATAAATACTTAGATATTGTTTTCTGTTTCGTTCGCCGCAATTATTCCTGCATATTCTCGTCGATAATTCCCTGACCAATATGGTCGTCCTGTACATTTTTTATTGAAACACCTACTAGATTTTGAAATTAAACAGCCGTATTGTTGTATAATGTTTATTTGATACATAAATAATATATATGATTATTATATTGATTGGCCCTTGACGTGCATATACGTCTATACTTCTTCAAAGCGAATTTTGAGTGGACGCATATGTGAGTCCATATTCCTGGACAGATTAAATGCACATATTGGTATTCAAACAAGAATTGACACTACATCAAATTAATTAGATGTTTAATACATAGCTTATATTAATAAAATACTGTGGCATCTTGGGTGACGTAATGAATATAATTGAGAGGTATTTATAATTTAATAGGTACTTTTTAATAACAATAAGTGGTTTTTATGTAAAATTAAGAAGAAATGTCTATGGTATCAGATTGTATTAATTGTTATAAAGTAATTGAAATGAGTGGTTTGAGTTAAAATTTAAGTAGTGTCTGATAGAATATAAGCAACTCCATAATTTTCTAAGCAATTGTTTGAGTAGCAAAATTTGAAAGTTTTCACGCGTAAAATCTAATACTTGTTTCAACATAAAATGTACGAAAATTCAAGTATCTCCATGTTAGCATAGACTTACGTCATCTTCATAATAATAATCTTATTTTCAAAAGAAGCTTCGCAAACTAGTTACGAGCTTTGCAAACAAGTTGTACTAAGCTTTCGCTAAAGCTTTTCAATAAACTTAAGTAGGCATAAAATAGTTAAAGGACATTGCTACCCTCGAGATGATATTATACGTTTCATCTTTTATCGCCACAATGGACCGATGGTTGGTCATTCTTCGCCACTCAATAATAACAAGATTTTTCTATACAGCCATTATTGCGAGTTGAGCACTTTCGGATCATTCAATAAACATAGGTTTACTTTACAAAGTATCTTTATTATACATGAACAAAATCTTTTTATATTGGATGTATTTCACATCATTGATTTTTCATAGAGCCACAGATAAAAAAAATCTTATTTCTTACGTCCAGAACCGAAACATAACTCAACATTATAGGGCCTCTTATTAAATAATACAATATTATATTAGCTTGTATTTTAAGTAACTTATATATAAATAAATGTTATGTTTATTGTTTTTAAATTATGTATTTAAAATAGAAACAGCAGCGGAAATGTGATAATCAATGCAATGATCATCATAGCTAAAGATTACATTAGTTTACTTTGGGCTTTCTCTTTTTCCTTTTAACCATATCCGCTCCGAAACAAAGCATATGGATTTCCACAATTTTAAGATTATTTTGACAGTTTTTACGAGTAATAATTGTTCATTATTTGCTCAACCGTTTCGGTTTCATGTCTTTGATAGAGTACAAATGAATAAACATTTTTAAAAAATGCAACAGACGGGCTTTGAACCCGTGACCCCCGTTTGCTGGGCGTACGCGTTATCTACTAGCTTTACGAGAGCGACTACTTTTGGCTTTATTCAGTATATAGTAAGACATTGAACTTGTTAAGGAAAAAGGGCGTAACCTTTAGTTTTTTGAAAAGTGCTTTTATTTGAGAATCATAATGTACACAACTAAACACGCAATGTGTCAAAAAAAATTAAGCCAAAAATGCCGAATTATTATCGAAATTCAGCTTTATATTTTGAAAAAAGAACGTTTCATTTAGTTTATATGGAAATAAAAAAACAGCATTAAAAGTCAATTTTAATGATTTTTCTTTAATAACTCTCAATTACAATACCAGGAAAACGAAACACTAATTTATTGGTCATCATTTACTTCAAGTTTGTGTTACTTTGACTAAAAATCATTAAAATACGTTTTGACCCTGCGTTTTGAAGTATAATCCCGCAGCTCGAAATATCTCAGAAAATTTGATAGTTTTGACAATGCAAATTTTGTGGATCACATTTCACAAAATTATATTTTAAAGCCACTACTAATAGGGGTTTTCCCGGAACCCCACAAACCTGTCAGTAGGCTCTATTATTATTATTTCAATAAAATCGTATCTACCAAAGATTGACAGTGAACAAAATTCATTATGTAAATTTAAACTAAAATTAAGCCAAATTTTCACATTTGCCAAATGACACAGTGAACAATACTTGATTACTATAATATATATATACTACAGTGGAATCTCGATAACTCTAACTTCAAGGGAAACGATAAAAATTTCGAGTTAACGAGTTTTCGCCTTAACGAGAATTTCGAGATACAAAACATTTAATTGCTATAATTTCGACTTAGAAAGGCGCAATTTCTAAGTATATTTTTCGAGTTGTAGAGTCATAGTGAAATAAAAATTCTATTTAAGTTTTATGGTACGAGTACATATTTATTGAACCAAATTTTAGTGTAAACTGTACAAACAACTACAACAAATCTGTTATCTTTTGATTTAAGGAATTTGCAGACTTTTTGCCACGTCTTTTTTCTTCATGCCACTTTTTACCGCATCGATAAGGTGACATTTTTCACGTATAGTTAAAGTCGTTAGTTTCCGTTTAGTACTCATGATATCACTTCGAGATTCCACTGTATTCTAAAATATTTTAACAAATATTTGACATATAAAGCTTCGGTCGATATTTATGTATACGATATCCCTAAATCTACCACACCCATAAATGCATTCACACACTGAATACATCCGCATAATAAAGTTAGGAAAAAGCTTTCGGCAAGCCATTATCATGTCAGGGACATGCTACCTTACGAGACCACCCCCGGTGTTGGTGATTGTTGGGCTCGATCGATACATTTCATCGCAGCAATTCGAGTGCAATGAAAACGATGGCATAAGAAAAAAATCCAATAAAGAAAGCAAACAGATAAGAGAACAACAGAGCATCACGGACCATGTAGCAATATGTTTTCGGGTGCTCTACCACGCAGTCAGGTGCGACATACTATTTTTTTTTGTATCACGATGCATTTAGAAGAGTATCTTTATTATTGGTAAATTGCATAGAATGATTTATACAATGGAAAATATATCGACCCTGTTTAGGTAAAAGGGCGTAAGCCTCAGTGCTTTTGTTTGAGAATCACAATGTGCACAATTAAATACACGTTCTGTCAAATGGAATTAAGCCAAAAATGCCAAATTATTATCGAAATTAAGCTTTAGATTTCGAAAACAAAACGATCTACTAAGTTTGTTAGGTAAGAAAAAAGAGCGTTGAATGTCAATTTTAATGATTTTTTATAATAACTTTCTTAATTATCAATCAGGAAAATGTGACATCAATTTATTGGTCATCATGAATTTCAAGTTTGTGTTAATGTGACTTCGACTAAAAATCATTAAAACAAGTTTTTTGTGTCTGCTGTAAAATTTGTTGTCTGAGGGATACTCCGTTTTACCTAAGCACGGTCGATATGAATACGCGTGTATATGAAATTTTTTCCACCGATTTATGGGAATACGAATAAAACTATTAACAATTAACATTCGAGTATGTACCGTTTTAGATAAATTTAATGAATACAATTGATATCGAATTAAGGATTTGAAAATGCGAAATATGAAAACTGAAAAATGACAGCAATGAAGGACTAGGAAGTCACTATTAAAACTTTATAACATCAAAGAACGTCTGTAAAAGCATGCGATTTATTGTCTGTATTCTATACACTATGCTCGTAGAATAAGCCTGGGCAAATGGCGGATCGCGGGCCGGATCTAGCCCATGCCGAAATTCTCTCTCTCTTATGTGTGTGTGTGTTTATAATGAAAAATATATCTTCAGTTTGTTTTGTGATCGTGTGCTGTAAAATATTTTTTTTATGAAATTGCACAATAAATACACGTTTTCGTCAATTTTCACACGCAATGTGGCTCAACAGCCAAAAGATTTAAATGGTAAATAATATTGTTTAAGGTGAGATATTTTTATTATATTTTAGTAGTTATCTAATGAATGCATTACACTCTTATTAAAAGTCTGTACTTGTAGACTCAAGTAATGATAAAGAATAGAGTGAAAATCATATTATAATCTATTTTCACTGTAAGGCGTTGATGGTTTTGATATAAACCATTATATCGAAATAATAATACAGTTTAATAAACGTGTTTCACAAATTATATTATTGATTAATTTAGAATCAGTTTAAATTTATTGAAAATGCTGTAATAGACGAAAGGTATAGATTACACGGGAAAGACCTGCTTGACTGTATTATGATTTAAAAAAAAACTACTAATACAATTATTCTCATTGTTATACGTACTTAGTGTCTATATTGGTCGTGTTAATTTTCTATATGTTAGAGGCTGTATGTGATATGCGATTTTCATCACTGTTTTATCGACCGTGATTCTGATCAAGATTCAAGAATTATTTACCTGAAAAAAGGGAGTAACCCTCACAGAACAAATTCTACAAGAGGCACAAAAACATGTTATAATGAATTTTAGTCAAAGACACATTACCAATAAATTAATGTCACATTTTCCTGATATGATAATTACGAAAGTTATTAAAGAAAAAATAAAAATTGATGTTTAACGCTTTTTTACTTTCCATACAATCTTAGTGGGTTTTTTCAAAATCTAAAGCAATTTTGGCTTAATTCCTTTTGACAGAACGTGTATTTAGTTGTGTACATTGTGATTTCAAATAAAAGTACTTAAAAAAACTGAGGGTTACGCCCTTTTACCTAAACAGGGTTGAAATGTACTTAGTGTCTATACTGGTTATGAAATGAATATGAAGAGACCGTATGTGATATGTGATTTTCATCACAATTGTACGTACTTGGTGTTTATACTGGTCATGTTCCTGAAACTTATTTTGAGCTTATTATGAAATTTTATAAACATTTTTATTATCATTGCGACGATCTTTCTGCCAAAATAATGAAACTTAAATTTGAAATGTACCTTATTCGAATCTCTCGAAAAACTTCGCACGTCACGCATGCTATTTGTTAAGCTGACAGTGATGTCATGAGACGAGTAAAATGTCTTTTTAGAAAAATGTCCCATTAAAATCGGTTCGATATTACAAAAATGTCAACGAAAAAGTTTTTATTCGCCATTTTAACATTTTATTGTATTTGTGCGTACTGCTTTGGCACTTTTGTGAAAATTGTTGACAATGAAAATGTATATAATGTTAAAACAATGTCACTTCTTTATTATGATTTATAATAAAAATAGTATATGGGAATGAGAAAAAATGTAATTTTTGTGTATATACGTGCTTTATATCGAGGGTCCAAGTGTAACAGCTTGCCCCACACAATGCGTGTTTTATTCAGACACGTTTTCATGAACGATTTAGTTGAGCGGAAAATCTCCACAAACAGGCAAAGAATGGCCAAGTACTCTCTAAATACAGTGCACATATTGATTTTTTTCATACCTACTTTTGCCGTCTATTGGGATAGGATGATTTTGTTATTTCACAATATGTACATAATATGTTATATTCATAAATGGTACAAGAAGAAATTTTAAATAAAATAATATATAAATCTATTATTTTATTTAAAATTTCATATTAATATTTATATATTCTCTTGCAAAATAAGCGTTGTAAAGATATTTATTAATTTATACGTCACTATTTCATTAATGTTACTTGATTAATACGTAAGGGGTCGTCCATAAGCCACATAACACTCTTGAGGGGTGGGAGGGGTGATCATTAACATCTACATGACGTTACAAAGGGGGACGGTGGGTAAATTTTAAATGTTACGTAACACTTTTCCCACTCAAAAAGTGGATAGGATATGATTATAAAATGCATGCCTATTTAACGTTGTGCCGGACATTATATCACAACCTGGTAAGCTGTGAAATTTTAAGCAAAAAATAAACCTAAATTTGTTTTTAAAAGTATATTAAATGTTTCTTTATCATAACATTGTTTTTAATTACCATACTAATCATATCTCTGCACTTTTATATTTAAAATCATCCAAAATACCCAACATTTAAAAAAAACTACGTTTTAAGTTATGGGAGTTAACTCGCTTCTGGCACTCAATCGGTTAATGTGGAAAGTTACGAAACTTTTGGGAGGAGGGAGTGGGGGTCAATCTGAATGTCTACGTGGTGTTACATGGAAAGTAAAAAAAGTAAGAAAAAGCGTTACTTGGTTTATGGACGACCCGATCAATACGATCAATATTGTATGCAGTATTGGTGGCTCGGTGCTTCAATAAGTGATGGCGGTCTACAAAAACTATAGGTAGGAACAAGTGTTGTGCGCGATACAACACTCGGAGGAAATGTAAATGAGTAGTATATAAATAATCTTATTTACTGTTTACGAAGTACAATTTTTACTTTACTTTTTATTTCATTTCCTTTTAAGACAATTCATGTTACTTGATTGATATGCGAGTACGCTCAATACTCGGTGCTCCATTAGATGATGGGGGTCTACTAAAACCGTAGGTAGATGCAAGTACTTATTGTTAAAATTCGTACTGTATGTATTTCATGTATATATGTGTCGTCCTCGTTAGGCTAGTTGGTAGCGCGTACGCCTATCAACCGGGGATC
>JAPMAG010003343.1:0-10353 GCA_036584685.1 Rhyacophila sp. Rhy_31_5
CGACCGTGTTTAGGTAAAAGGGAGTAACCCTCGCAGAACAAATTTTACAGAAGGCGTTCACATTAACACAAACTTGAACCGCATGATGACCAATAAATTAATATTTTATTTTCCTGATCTATAAATTAAGAAAATTATTAAAGAAAAATCATTAAAATTTACATTTAACGCTTTTTTTCTTTCTATAGAATCTTAGTAAATCATTCTTTTTTCAAAATCAAAAAATGAATTTCGATAATAATTCGGCATTTTTGACTTAATTTCTTTTGACAGAACGTATTATTCAGTTCTGTACATTGTGATTTTCAAATAAAACTACTTTTCAAAAAATTTAAGGTTTAGTCTTTTTGCCTAAGCAGGGTTGATGTAGATTCATCGCATCTAATCTAATAACAAAATCCACCAACGTGAGCTTCATTCTTAAGGCTGTATTAATGACATTTTTTTGAGAAACAGATGCAAAATGTTTGCTCCAAGTACCGATTAAGTTGCAAAAGCGATAACTTGCATAATTTAAAACGTGGTTTGCTAGGTAAATTTGAATATGCTGCATGGTAACACAGAAATTATGACTATAATATGATCATTAAAACTACGTCATGACAAAAAAACATACAATATATCTTTAAAAAAGATATTATAAGGTTCTTTTTCAAGGGCTTAAAGTCAAACAATATTATCTACATAAACGCGTTTTTTTTATTTGTGATAATGCTATTATACGTTCTTAGCTACATAATTGTCAAGCAATGGTAAGCCAATCTATTCTGGTTTCTCTAAATCGTCTTTAAAGTTTAATTTTAATAACATAAAGTTGCTTTTTAAAAATATAAAATGACTGTATAGCTGTTGTCACAACAAATTATAATATTTGAACATTAATTGAATCTCCTTTGTTGAGTTCAAAGGAAATAAAAAATGTTTTTTGGCTCTCCCATAAAGCTGTAGTTTTGTAATTAATGTCATTTTACTTTAAGCTCTCGATTTTTGGTTAAAAATTCATACTTGTCGTGCTGTGACATTATATATGGCACATGAAAGATTCAAAAATCGTATTCTTTAATATCTTTATTGAACTTTTTTATTAATGTTATTTTATTTGTACTTCATTAGTTTCAAAATATAATAACAGGTTTTGCAATTACATGATTAAGACATAATGATGACATTAAATTGATCAAAAAATAAATAAACTAAATTATGTTATAACCAACGTTCCCTTCAATTTTTTCGTTGTGTGTGCGGTCCATCAGCTTATGTATGTGGGCTATAAACTTATGTGTGTAAAAAAGAAGAGGCGAGTGTGCAAATATGCATACATAGATAAATTAAGTAGTCAACATAATGTACCATGAAATCATCAATTAGATTGTGCGGGGGATCAAGACAAGTGTGCGGCAAATTTTTAACAGATGTGCGGCCGCACATGCGCACACCTTAAAGGGAACGTTGGTTATAACTACATATGTTTATTTGTTTTGTTGAAATGAGCGAAACTTTCATGAACATTGAGTAAAAGAAAAATTAAATGAATAGATTTTCTTATACTAGTCAAAATTTCGCTACAAAGTAAATAGCAAGTGTACTTACAGCACCTGTTAAAATTGTTTAAACTTTTAAATACTCGTAGAATTTGAAAAGTAACTTTAATATTTTAGTGTATCTTCGTCATTATTTGATATAATTAAATTATATTATCACGAGGAATTTTATAGTTCCATGAAGTTTTTCACGATGAAATTTAACTTATTAACAGTAACAACAATACCGTTAGGTAATTTTAATGTATTGCAGAAAGTAATATTTAGTAAAATATTGTTATACATTGTTAAACAAAAAACTAGAAATAAAACGGATATCCGGCAACTATCCGTTATTTAGCCAATTTTACTATCCGGCTGGATACAGGATAGTAGAAAAACAATTATTTCTCATTAACATATGTTAAGATAGAACTTGCCACAATAGCTTAAAAACACTATTTATTTATAAGACATAAAGCTCTATTACTGTCAATAATCACTCTTCAAAAATATTATTATTGATAATAATAATTAGTACTCAAAATTAACAAGTGGTAAATTATGGTGAATAAGTACAAAGTTTTCAGCATTCGATGGTAACAAGCGACTTCGTTTGGCTTCGTAAACCAGGTCAGTTTCAGAGAACAGTCTTTTGCTGTAAACACTACTGCCCGGTGTTGAAAGATAAATTCTAACAAACCTTGCTAATTGTGGGTATTTCATCGAGTTAATTGACCACCAAATGTAAGGGTCGCGATTACGATCAATACGCAATGTCTTCAAGAAATGTCTATCTCGCTAGCAATTGGATTTTTTTCTTGATCACGACACTGACTATTACTATTATTTTCCTTTGCCACTTCATTGAAACAGTCCCAATACGTGTCATGAGCTACACGTGTAACGTTTAATCCAGTTTCATCTACTTTATTTCGTTTAGCAGGTGTTACTCTCTGAAGACTCTTTTATATACTCTATCAAGCTCTTCTGCTGGGCTTTTTCAGTTTCAAGAACTCTTAAATAGTCTGACTTGAATCTTGGGTCTAAGAAAGTAGCAATTAGGTAATTTGGTTCTTCTTCTAAAGAGTCAAAATAATTTTCTAATTCAGCTTTTAAAGAAGCTCTCATACGAGGTGAATCTGGTGTTCTGTGTGTAGTCTCGTCCTTGTCTAAATACTTTTTAACGCAGCAACATGCGGAACTACCTTGTATATACAGGAGAGGCCAGAACTTGTAATTTTAGTTATTTCTTCAAATAGTTTTAAAAGTTTAACGCACTGTTCCATCAAAGCCCACTCTAATATCGTCAAATTAGTGAGTGTGTTATGTTCAGCTATATAAAAAGAGATAGCACGTTTTTGTTCTAATAAGTGTTCTGCCATATAGAAGGTAAACTTATACCATATGTTAATGTCTTGCATTGACTGATGCTGCGGTAAACTTAGTTCCTTTTGAATCGCTAATAGTTTTTCTTGTGCTAAATCCAAATGATTGAAGTAGGTTACTATACGAGTACGTCTTCAAGTGGCAATCATTTCTAATACTTCTAGTCTCTAATCTAGCTTGGATCTTTATTGACTCATTAACAACTCTCTAAAGCATATATATGAAAGATTTAGCAGAATCATATATAATTTGCAACTCAGACCTCTTTCACCACGTTAGCACCACTGTCATGAATCAGTAAGTGAATTTTACTTTGCTCAATATCCCAGTGAGTAACAACAGCATTCAATTCCTTTGCTATGTTTTCTCCTGTGTAAGATCCTGACAATGGTTTCATAGCAAGAATTACGTATTTCAACTGTAATTCTGGAGACAACCAATGACCTGTGAAACTCAAGAAGCTGGAACTGTTGTGCAGAGAGGTTCAAATGTCAGAAGTATAGAAACTGCGATAGCTTTTGAAATATTTGTTTTAACTGTGTCATAAATTACTTTCTTCTACGATACTTAGCGGCTCGTTATAGAAAGCAATCATTTCTGCAATTAAATAATGATATTTTTTGGCCTTCGCATCATTCACATCCCAAAGCAATTTTCTTTTAAACGATTTGGACAATGTTAGTTGTTTTTCTGTGAATATCGAAGATGAACTTGTGCCAGAGCCACAATGCTACAACTGGCGTAGAAATATCAGCAGTTTTACTTTTGCTTATTGCTTTAAACTTTTCTGGATGTTTCGATTTTAAATGAGTACTCATGGCATAATTACCTGATGAATAACAAAAATACTAATTCACAACATGCATAAAATATAAAAAAAGCTACGCTGAAGGCACGAACTTCAAATATAAATATGTGTACTTTTTCATTATTTAATACAGTAGAACCTCGGTAATCAGGTCCCTTTGTAAACTTTAAAATTACTTCAAACACATTTATTACGGCAAATCTTTGTCAAATGCATGCATAAACAATTAAACATATTGTGACTTGTTCGCTGCACCATCACGTTTACTCGACGCGTATTGTCTCCATTTGAGTGTGAATATGATAGCGGGCGTTGCTACTACATTACTGTCGCATCGTAGAGCGCGTATCTGTACGTGTCATTTTTATAAATATATATGTATGTGTTGTAACCAGCCGGGCTTGAACCCGGGTTCCCCGTATGATAGGCGTGCGCGCTACCAACTAGTCTAACGGGGACGACAATGATCAAATAGTACAAGTAAAATTAGACAATTTTAAAGAATATGCCAAATAAATAATAGCATTACCGTATATTCCAAATATTTTTATTATTATTTCGACAAATATGGATTTAAATTATTATACAGGGTGTTTATTTGGTCAAATCTGATCAGTTTCTACACGGTATGTTTCTATCTATATTCAATAAATCCATAATATACCTAACCGGACCTCGAAGCCGACAGTGTGGGCAGACACAGTTGAGACTGGAGTGACGTCATTGTCCGTTGCACAACAATCGCCTCAATGCCAACTCGTTTCTGGGAGCGCTTGTGTCGGTAAGCCACACTCACCAGCCTTATAAGAATATTCGAAAGTTTTTCTTGCTTGCGCCTGCGCGCACACAGTCGCGCGAAATTCTACCGCGGGCGTGTGATCGCTTAAAAAATAAAAAGAATTCGCGGCCATTTTGAATCTCACCTTTTCGATCGATGCTGTCATACGCATTAGAACCGTTACGAAGAACGATGTAATGGGCTAGCCGTAATTACTGAGTACTTATTTATACGAATGAAACTGGTCTTGAAATATCATTTTAAAAAAAACTAGAATTTTTAAATGAAATATATATGACTCAATAATTTTACTGTGGGCTTCTGTCAAGAATGGAAGTTAAGTTTTCTTATACAAACCTATCTATACGCGTAAAGATGAGAACATCGATTTTCTTTCAAAACGATATTAACATTTAAAATGTGAATCATTCTTGATATATCAGTACGCAATTAACTCGCCAAATAATCCAAAAATTGTAGACTCGATTTCTGTAGCTAGCAAAAATTACCAAAGTCATTTATAAATATACGGTTGATTCCGCTAAATAAGCCACCAGCTAATGGTGACAGCCGCAAATTTGGGCCAAATCTTTAGAAACAAAAACCAACATTTTGAACTGATACATAATTTAAACGCTTAATAGGGACAATAGTCCGCTTAATAAAGACATCAACAGATGTTTAGCTGCCGTTCACTCGTTGTTTGTCTGATACATACGAGTAGGTTCGGTTAATATTTTTATAATACTGATTTTTTGAAGAATTCAATTGAGTATCGCAAATAATTATATACTCTAAAATTTACTATAATATTTTCTTCACATTTTATATTGCATACATACAATTTTAACATTTTCGTTCAATCGTTATGTTCTCATTATTTATGTATACACATACCTACTAATTTATGTTCAAAATTATTTTGCTGCTCTTGTAATTTACCATGTAACTATTATTGAAAATTATTTTCTATTTTATTTTATGAAAAATTCACTTAATAGGGGCAGGCGCTTAATAGGGCCGATATGTCCTATTCCCAACGTGCCCCCAGTAAGTAGAATCAAGTAGAAACCTTGAAATGTACCAAGTTGATTAAGTTAATAATATTTAAAAATTAGTACTCCCACACATGTATTAATTCAATCTTTGCAATGTGCCTCATTTCAGAGTGAAAATGGCTTAAAAATTAAAGTTAAAAAATTGTTTTTAGCTATATTTTAGTTTTGTTATATGATAACTTAATAACTACGATTATAAAATAATGGATTTAGAAGATTAATTGGAAAACGAAAGTATTACTTAACATTCGAATAAAACCAAAGTTTAAATCTGTTTTGATTTATGTAATATATCAACATTTAGTCTTCAAGTTTTTATGACATATTTTAACGGCGTTAGTTTTGTTAGGAAGTAACAAAAATTTTGCTATTTAAAATGTATTTTACAATTTATACTAGTAGGTTGAATTTTAGTTTTGCATTTATTTTGTATGTTTATATATTATAGAAACCTTCATAAATAAATAATATAATATTGTCACGTATTTTCATTATTTGTTTAGTTCATTTACAGCACATTAACATAACTTTCACAGCTTGATTAGATATATTGCAAAGTCAATGTAAAATTTTTCACTGTTCCAGGTTATATAATCTTTGAACATCTTCTGTATTTTTACATAAATGTACTGCAGTAGTGCCTTACAATTCAACACTAATCCGATGCCAAAATTATTGAAAATTTCAACAGAAGTTGTAGCAATTGAATTGAAAACACTCCAGTACTATTTTGTAGACATATCAATCATGAAAAACACACCTAAGGTACACGTAATACAATAGATAATTTTAAATACTGTCCAAATACTCAATTTTCGATAAGCTTTAATATTTAAATATACAACATTCTCTTTTATCACATTAAAATGTTAATAAAGATAACAATATGTTTATTTGTATTGTTATTTTTTTTGTTTATAACTTTAAATATAATTATTCTTTACAAGTATTATTTCAGTGGGAATATAAAGTGTTTGATTTACTGAACATTGAAGCTCTTTTAAATGCACTGTATAAAATTAAATTAATACTTTCATTTCAATATTTAAAAAATGGAATTTACAAATATTATAATTAAAATAATCAATACTGAAGTGTTTACTCTCTTCAAGATACATTAAATAACTTTATCTATTGTCGAACCTTGGTTAACTTTTTAATATTAGCAAAGCTATTACACATTTATTAAGATAATATGTATTTTATATCAACATTAGTTTCATCTGAAAATACATTTTTATTCGATGAAAATATCATAACATATAAAACCACCTATAATCACAAAATATATGTTATACAAAAAAAGTATAGAACAGTATGTTATTATTTTAATATAGTTATAATAATGAAAATCAAGATATAAACATGCGTATATTTATTCCTCACTTAGTTTTAATTGTGTTTTTATAAGCATATAGAATTTGAGCGTATTTAGTAAAACTAGATTAAAATGAGTATTGTATAGAAAATACTCAAGCAATAAACTATGGTAAAATTACTCGTACATATTGATAGGGGTTAATATTTTTTTTATACGAGTAAGTCTAAAAACTAGGTTTAAAGATTGTTCCAGTGTTGAATAATATATACATATTTTTGGGCATCTTATTGTGTTGTTCATAAAATCATTGCAGATACCACGTTGCTGACCATAAACTGTTTTTGAGAATATAATATTATATATTTCATTGTACAAATTTCATTTCTTTTACACGCGAAAGAATAACGATTCGCTATTTATAATAACACTGAATAAATTATCAATTAAGATTTCTAATGAAAACTATCAGAAGCGTTAAAATTTATTTATACATAATTAAATTATAATGTGTAAATACTTCATTTTAAAACAGCAAAGTGTAAAGATATCCGTTATATGCGTGAATTAAATTTAAAGTTATGATTCATCAAGACATCCTGGCACAGTACCGGATATCCTTTGAGGAGGAAATGTCGCTACATATCGCACATAATTCAGGAAACGTCAATTGCACATGCATCGGCAAACATCGTTTGATCAATCTAATACTTTGATTTATTTGCGAGATTATATACCTATTCTAATAAAATATATTCAATTCAAAACGCTTTCAGAAATAATAATTTAATTATAAAGGACATCTAAAAATGTCTTACAATATGAATGGTTTAATTTTTTTAAATAAATATTGTAATCAATACAAATTTGGAACAAAATAGTTTATAATTATTGGTATCTTTTCTAAAATTTTGATACCATCCAAATCAATAGGAAAATACGAAATATTACGGAACATAAAATAGTCCATCCATATGTCAAGGTTAGGTTAAACATAGTCGAGTGTACACGCAAACTAAATTGAAATTTGTGTATCTTTTGAATGTGCAATCAACCATATCTAACCTAACCTTGACCACTCAACTCAAACCAATTTCCATGATACATATGTGGTCAAAAATAGAATAATAAATCACATATCTGTACATATGTGTATAAATATAAACATTTATCTAGCTATTGTGGGTACGTTTTCAGTTTTTTTACAAATCTTTTAAACGAAAAAATACAACTGTGTCTCCATGTCATTTAAATATGTTTAAAGTATAACTTTACTTTATGAATACTGTAATAATATTTCGCTTATGTAAGTGAGTGGACAGTGTATCCGACTCACGAGCTGAGGGACTATGATTCGAATCTCATAGGTGGCAAACATTGCACGAGTATTTACTTGTGCATTTTGAAACTAGGACATATACCAAATTGGTCGAGTTAGTAACTGACAATTATTACTCGTAAAAAATCTGTCAAAACAATCTTCATATTGTGAACATCTATAGTGACCGTTTTTAGGTAAAAGGGATTTACCCTCACAAAAAAAAATTACAGGAGGCACAAAAAACGTTGTTTAATTTTTACTAAAAATCACAATAATACAAACTTGAAGTGCATGATGACCAATAAATTGGTGTTTAATTTTTCTGATCTGATAATTAATAAAAAAAATCATTAAATATGAAAGTTAATGCTTTTTTTCTTTCCACACAAATTTATTAAGTCGTTCTTTTTTCAAAATGTAAAGCTGAATTTCGATAATAATTCCACATTTTTGGCTTAATTCCTTTTGATATAACGTATATTTTGTTGTGTACATTGCGATACTTAAATAAAATTAGTTTTCAAAAAACTGAGGATTAAGTCCTTTTGTATGCTTCGTTTCAGAGCGGATAAGGTTGAAAGAAGAAAATAACACACTAAAAATAGACTCTTCGTAATAAATTCGTATTGACCAATAAAATGAGTTATTTCTTATACTAGAAATACACGGCTTTAAAAATTTCATTAAAATGCAAGAATTTATTTCTCTTTTTTGTGGTTCCTTGAGGCAATTTAAATTTTCTGCGATGATAAATGAAAGCATAAATTGACCGCAAAAAACTAGCTGACTCCGAAATTCGGCATGTATCTCTATAATATATTACCCATATGAGTAATCTTAGTTCAAAAATTGTCCAATTTTTTTTGCGTTATGCCGTCATACTATTTAAAAAAAATATAATATGATAATTTTCTTAAATTATGATTGCAAATAGAAAATTACAAAAAAAATACCGTCATAGACTTCCTGACAAAGCATATTAATTTAATAAAGCATTGACGTACGGAAGGACAAAATATTACGCAATGAATCGATCATATTGATACGTTGTCAACGCTGTAATATATTATTATTAAAACATATCTGATAAATAAAAAAGATATAGTTCGATATACAGCAGAGCTGATTGGCTGTTAATGTTAACTTATCTTTATGTCGCGCCTTATTGGTAAAACGAGTTTAAGAATATCATTAAAATAAATTATCAAGTGGGAGTAAAATTCTTAGATTATTTATTTGCGCTTAGAAACATCTGATATTTGCATTTAAAGCACTGCAATTCCTTTCAAATACTATTAAAGATGTATCTAGAATGTTGTTACATTAAATTAATATTACACCGCTATTTCAATCAAAAGGTGCTACGTGGAAAAATGACCGTTTTGACTTATTGTATTAATGCAGTTTGGTAGTTTTTTGCACATCATCTAGTACAACAGGCTTATCCATATACCTTGTACTTTTTCTGTAATATTAAAATTTCACTACCTAATTAAGTCAATATTGAATATTGTGTTAGTGGAAAACCATATTAAACTGACTAATGATTGTTTGGCTAATCGGATTAAGCGTGCGGTAAGTGGCGCCTCCAAGAATCCCTTTTCTAGCTAGTATTCAAAGTGTTCTCATCTATATGGCATTCTAAAGTCTGTTGAATATAGTGCGTATATAATAATCATATCATCGGTATACTGGCAAAAACCGTTAAGTCAAAATATTACCATTTTGACGCAATAATGCAGCTTGGTAAATTTTTTCACTCTATCATCTGGTAAAACAAGCTTAGCTATTGTTTATTCCACGTACGAGTACTTTTAACATTAATTCCTTGTTTTATTAGAATATGGCTACCTATTAAGTCAAAATTGAATATTTTATTTCTGGCAAAACACATTAAAGCGAAAAATGAATTTTTGGATGATCAGATTAAGTGTTTCTAAGTATATTCTAATTCTGGAAAAAATATGAACAAGACTTACAATCAACGTTCCCCCTAATTTTTTCATCGTGTGTGCGGCCCATCAACCTATATGTGCGGGGAAAAATGATACGATTGCGCAAATATGCTCATTTATGCATAGCTAAACCTAAGTAGTCAACATAATATACCACGAAAACATAAATTACATAATTCATGATGTCTTTATTCGAAATACGTAAC
>JAPMAG010003344.1:0-10353 GCA_036584685.1 Rhyacophila sp. Rhy_31_5
ACTGAACATAAAAAATACTTTCAAACGTATTATTTTATTATATATATATTGTCGTTGTTATGTGTTTAAAATTCGTATTATAACAAAAAGATTAAATTTATTTAAATCTTATATTATATATTAACATCATGTTGTTGTTGATTACGAGCATTTGATTATATTTTCAATTAAAATATGTCCATGTGTGGGAATATTTAATATTCTTGTCAATCGGCCGCTTAAAAATAAATTTTAATAAAACAAAAAATAGTAATTTTGTTGTATATTTAAAAGTTGAGAGCTATTTTATGTCAAAATATTACTATTAAACAAAATATATTTTTATTAAAAATATTGTTGATTTCATTACTATTTTCGGCATTTTTCACCTATTTTGAAATGTTTTAAAAATGGTCAAAGAACTATACACAAAATGAGTATGTGTAGAACTTGGCAAAGAAAATGAAATAACTAGATTTGTGCTGTATAAATGAAGCAATTGCGACGACCTTTAACATACAAATTGGAAGAGAGACATGTAAATATATATATAGAGAGTAAAAAACTTCTTTATTTTTAAATTTCGTTATATGAAAATTGAAAAAAAATGCTTAACCCTATAGTGAAAATACTTTGTTAAAAGGAGTTTTATTCTCTCAATTAGTGTTTAAGTTTGCATGAAAGTTCGTCAGACTCGACAAAAATACAGAAATATTCATTGGTGCAGAATAATTGAAACTTCTAGTTACAAAAAGCGATAAAAGCACATTTTGTCGAAATCGAGAAAAAAGTACGTTCGCATTCTACGTACAATTTTAATTTGTGAAGATTTTATGTTCCAAAATCCAATATAAATTTATGAAAAAAAATAAAATGTGAAATGTTCATGCATTATAATGTTTTAAATCTGGTTGATTTCTTGTGCATTTAAATATTTATTTCATTTTAAAGGTTACCAGCTAATAAACGCCGTTATGCTATTATATTTAAACATAGAATGCGGTAAAAATAAAGAATCTTGGAAAATTGTTTTCCAACAATATTGAAATGTGCTCATATCGTTTTTTGTAACTAGACGCTTCAATTTTAAGCTGTACATTCAGTGGCGTAGCTAGAAATTTTAGGTTTTCATGCAAAATTTACGCAAATGTCCCCCCTTACATGATTTAAAAAAATGAGATAAAATAACAATCCGTATGTGTAGTACCCACTGTTATTTACATAAAACTATAAACATCATAATTTTATATATCGTTACTGTGATGTAGAACTATCCTATATCACACTGGAGTTTATATAGCAGAGCTGTTTGAAATATTAGAATACATAGATTTTTTTTCAATTTTACTTGCAATCGGATGTTGAGTGTAGACAGATTAGGGGCCCTCTGGTTAGCGAGGGCCATCATGCTTTGCGTGAGTTCGCTATTAAATGTTAATGGGCCATTTTAAATATTTGAATAAAAAATCAATGAAAATAAAAAAAAAATAGTGAGACTATATTATTAAATGCGTAAGTGTGTTGGGTTTTAATAAATCATAAGTATAATGTGAAATAAAGTTTAAAAATAGCGCTCACTTACGAAAATCGTTCTTAGTTGTCACAAATCAGATGGTATTAGAAAATGTCAGTCGATTCTTCGGCCTCTTTGATTCCTGCTTTTAATCCGTAACGAACACGAGATTTTGTTAATAAATTTCATACTATGTTCATTGACATTATAAATTCAAATAATGACTGTAATCCGACTAAACGGTCATTCTGCGAGAAACGCCGGATACAAATTACAGGCTCCATCTTATTTGTAATGTAGTATATTTTGTGACGTCCGCCAAAAATACATATCATCCGGTTTCACGCAGAATTTTTAGGATTATTTAAAAATATTTTTGAATAGTTTTTTTTTTTTCGAAATTATTATTCATCGTATTTATGAAAGAGGACAACCAATCCAAGAACCTGTTATTTTAAACAATAATTTTTTATTAGATAAAGATTGAAAATGAATTTTAATATTTATAAACTAATATAGTCAGAACTCTTTATCGGCGGTGGGTCAATTAGATCGTGAATTTGTTTGTAATTTTGAAGGTTACGTCTTTGACTCTCATAGCATAAACTGACGTTTCTTTTCTGTACTTTGAACCAAAGCGAGCATGATATATTGAGTAAATAATAAGCAACTATCACCTCATCAGCTCCATTTTGGAACATTAATGATAACAATAGGTACAGTTTCAATTAATTGATTGGTAATATTGCCAGACCCCTTGAAAAAACGTTTTTCAGTTGTGTAAGCTAGGGGTCACCAATAAACCACAAGGTTCCCATCACATCCCCATCACCATCACAAGGGCAAGGGTGAGTTAATTTTGATTGTTACGCTACATTTTTTCTCATAATCTTCATTCCTATTTAATGTAGAAAGTTACGTAATCTCTGAGAGGAGAGAAGGTAGGGAAGGCAACGTAGAAAAAAATGTTACGTGGTTTATGGGCGACCCTTAGAAATGATTTGATTGTTTTGTGAGATATATTGTTACCGGCATTCATTGATTTTAAACTGTTATGAAAAAGTAGGGCAGATAGCACCCAGAAAGGTCAATTATGGTGGTAACTGACGAAATATATTTAAAGATCGAGTAACAAAGAAAGTTATTGTATGTATTAACCATCAACCTAACTAGATAGTAGAACAAAAATATATACTTACGTTTAATTATATTACTCAGCAAACTAAGTAGAACCGAACAATATATTTTTGCATATGGTACACTGCAATTTAAAGGGAAATTTATTCAAAAGTAAAAAAATTATTTCCCACAATACATGAATAAAACTATAAACATTTCCTTACTCTTTATACAATATTAAATTTCTACTTCGTTAAAGCAAGAATTTTGGTTGTGTTTAATAAATTATACATATTTCGTCCAGTTCTACGTAAAAAATTCATTATACTAATTTTTCTGCGTACTGAATTAGTTATAGCAATATTAAAGATATACATATATTATTTAATGTACAATACAGTTTTTTTAAAACTCCACAAAGTTTTATAAACTTGGATCAAAAAAATCGAAGCTGTTATGCATACTCGTAAAAGATTTCTTCACTAAAAGGTACGATGTCATTTGAATGTATATTATTTATCAAATAAATAAGACAATTTTTGTACTAAACTCTTATTGTTTATTGCAAATCGAATTCCTCAATCACCTAAATGGTCTGAACAGTTATTAATTGATTAATTATTTCCAGAAGAACAAGAAAATACCTAGTAGTAATTAATAAATATTTTGTGAGCAACACTTAAAAATAATACCACAAAACATTAACCTTTCTTAACGGTGGTTAGTTGGTAACATTTCATCATAATTAATTATTATAAAAATACGAACAACGATTACTTAACAAATTTTAATAAACGAAAAAACATTAATCAGGGAGGGGAGGGGCAGTCTTCCCGCAGACTTGAACCCATTCAAACCTGTTGATATAACTTAACCTAGCTGTAATTTAATTTTGGGGATCACAACCTAAAGCATCATTCACACTCACACGAAGAATAAAAATAAAAAAAATCGCCTTGAATGTGTGAATCTGTGTTTATCTGCTTTGCAACCAAATCAGTACGAGTTAATATGGTTGAGTTCAGTATATGTAATTTACAGTCTCTTGCGGTCTTAAGTAATATTAAGGTTGTGCAAGTGATTGATTATTCTAGAGATGAGGCTGCTGTTGAAAACCGGGCGCAACGACACATTCAAAGCTTTTATACGAGTCAGAACGAAACAGTTTTTCTTCTCATGAATATTTATTACAACCAATTTATTTTTTCGTTGTTTTCATTGCACTACGGTTAAGTTATAGACGTGATCAACATGATCGGCTACCCAAACATCCTCAAAGCTCTTTTGTATTTGGATATCTCCTTCCAGTCGCTTTCGTAGATAATTTTACAATATTCTTCAAATTAACTTCCTATATTTTCTGGAGCTACACAAATGTCATTTTTTTAAAAAGATTTTTTCAAATACTCTTTTGAGAGTTTTGATCCATTACCGTAACGTGAAACGCCTATTTAAGTCACATTATTTTAAAAATATTACACCTAAATTGGTTGACAGTCACAGCATTGATGGGCGATAAAGACTGACATAGTTTTTTTCCTTAACTGGATCAAGTATTTATTACTTATTCGAAATCAAAATATTTGAAACACTCGCGTGGCTCTTTTTTCTTTATTGGATTCTATATTTTACACGTATAGATAGTGCTATAAGAAATATTTAGTTAGTTGTAAGACTTCAATAAACTTTTAGCATAATGACCCCATAATCTATATTCCAATGCCATCACGTGGGCTCTAAAGTTATCCTATTTTTATAAAAAGTTTTCAGTTTTCAAGTACAAAAAAAGATACTTGACATGTAGAGCTTTCTTCAACATGTTTATTTGGAAAGCGATATTTATTAAAAA
This sequence comes from Rhyacophila sp. Rhy_31_5, assembly GCA_036584685.1. Taxonomy (NCBI): domain Eukaryota; kingdom Metazoa; phylum Arthropoda; class Insecta; order Trichoptera; family Rhyacophilidae; genus Rhyacophila; species Rhyacophila sp. Rhy_31_5. The sequence goes on from JAPMAG010003344.1 coordinate 4,461, forward strand.
ATAACACTTTTGAACAATAAAAAAATAATAATATCACTAGATTCAATACTAAATTATACGAGTGGCATAGATACAAATTTTAGACCCTCATACATAAATCATGGAGAACCTTTGTAGCACGTAAAATAGAAGTTTGAAAAAACGAGATGTGCCAAAGTGGTTGCAACATTTGATTACTACACAAAATATATAAAAACGACAGATCGGTATGTCAACGAATTTTTCTTTTCTTATTAAAGCCAAGATTTCAAAAGGGCCGCCTATTCATTAGCAATGTTAAATGTTTAATACTTGTTGCCCTCGGGACTCAACCTGTATTTGTTTAGAGATCAGTAAATTTTACCTGTATATTGCTCCATTAGTGAATCATATATGTATTATCTATATATTCAGATTTGTCGCCCTCGTAAGTGAGTGGATAGCACGTCTGACTAAGCCGGGGTATAGGGTTCGAATTCCATAGCTGGTGACAATTGTACAAGTTTTTTTAATGCGCATTTGAAACCAGAACATAGAAGACCAAATTGGTTGAGTTAATAACTAACAATTACTACTCGTTTAAAATTGTCAAACCAATCATAATATTAGAGATATTCATATGCTTCGTTTCCGAGCAGATATGATTAAAAAAAAGAAAAAAGTTGATTATTTATTTAGAAAAAAAACAAATATTCTATTACTCGTAAAACAAATCTGTTAAAACAATCTTCAAATTCTAAAGATCCATATGCTTTATATCGAAACAGATTTGGTAAAAAAATGATTTAAGGGCCTCTAATGGATTGGGTTTATACTTTGAACAATACCAGCTTGCATCAAAACACGATGTTTCATTTCAATATGTACGTTAAACAAATTATTTTTTTGTAATTGGGTGAGCATAGAATTTTGTAACGTACAGACTGTGATTTGAAATCATCGACAACCTTCTATATTTGGATTGAGAAGGCAGTATCGCGTAAGTGTAAACTCAGCTTTATAATTCTCTTTTTACACGGAGATAGACATTTTATAGCGCGCGTGATGACCTTTCTTGTGATTTATGCCTCACCCAAAAGCCGTTTCGGCCAAGACACGCCTTCTATGGGCGTACCCCACAGCGTTACGGAATTACTAGCTAATTTTTATTTTATTTGATTCTTTTTCTGTACAACAATCAAAATTATCATCGAACTACACACCTCGTGTGGGATTAACACGGGGTCTTCCACGTATGGGGTCCGCAGATTAACGACTACCGCATCTGTATGCTATCACTTTGAGTCTTTGTAACATAACTGTTCATTTTGTCGCCGAGTTCAGTTGCTACGAATAATAATTAGGAATTATTAAATATTATAGGATATACTAAATAGATTTGTTATGTAATTATAAAAATGGTTCTTATACAGAAGATGTCATCTCTACTGGTAACTTGATGGCATCCATTATATTGAAATAATAACACAGTTTCTATAACTATTTATACAAACAGGGGCGGATCGTGAATTTGTGGGGCCCTGGGCTAATATTACATAGAGGCCTATCTAATTACTCAACTTATTGCCGTTTTGTCAAAATATTGTTTTCTATAGTGATGTATAAATTGACAGATTTTGTATAGTTATGATATATAAATTATAATGCAACCTTCCTGCATTTTTTTTCACAATATCGTCTCTTGTTTTCAATAGAGGCTGGTATCCACTGGCCCTGCCCAAAACAGCAGGCCAAAAAGCCCTTAAGTAGATCCGCCCCTGTATACAAATATATACATACGAGTGAACTCGTATATAAACCATATCTAATCCAAAACGAAGGAAATATATTTTTATAATGTGAAGATTCATTTGATAGATTTGAGCCCGCAACCCTAAGCTCGTAAGTCTGATGTCTATCCACTTAACTCTTGTTATTTTCTTCAAACCATATCCGGTCCGAAAAAAACACATGAATCTCCACAATGTGAAGATCGTTTTTGACAGTTAGTTATAATTGACAATTGTTAGCTCAGGCGTTTCGCGTTCATGTCCTGACTACAATACAAATGAATAAACATTTGGAAAATTTTGCAACCAGCACTGGGCTCAAACCCGTAACCCCCGCTTGCTAGGCGTATGTGCTATCCACTGGTCTTACAAGAACTTAATTACGAGGGTGATATTATTTTTTGAAGATTCACAACCAATTTCGTCTGTTACAGCATTTTAAACTGAGTTAAATTCAATTATTAAGTACAAAACTATGTTATTTTTTCAATACAGAAGATGCCGTAGTATATTTCGGTATTTCGGTATACTCCTAATAAAACATCTTCAAGTGGATCAACCAATACAATTTGCTTTTTTATAAACCATGCTTTATACACAAATATTAACTATCAGTTGCAACGGGTGAGATTATCTCTTCTTTTAAATAATATCTGAAAGAAGACTGTTTTTCAAGAACACGTGATATAAATGTAAACTAAAATTCACGTTAATTACACTACGTTGTATGAAAAGTTTCATATCGACCGTTTTAAATAAAATGGAGTAACCCTCACAGAACAAATTTTACAGGAGGCACAAAAACGTGTTTTGATAATTTTTAGTCAAAGTCACATTACCACAAACTTGGAGTACACGATGGCCAATAAATTGGTGTTTCATTTTCCTAGTTTGATAATTAAAAAAGTTATTAAAGAAAAATCATTAAAATTGAGACTTAATACTTTTTCTTTTCCATACAAACTTGGTAGATCGTTCTTTTAAAAAAATCTAAAGCTGAATTTCGATAATAATTCGGCATTTTCGGCTTAATTCCCTTTGAAAAAACATGTATTTAGTTGTGTACATTGTGATTCTCAAATAAAAACAAGTTAAAAAAACTGAGGGTTACGCCCTTTTACATAAACATGGTCAATATGTTAAGATGTCAACAGTGCATGGAAAGTATGCTCAATGATGATTTATTTTTGGTCTATGAATAGTGGCACTCAATTATGTTAACATTATTTTTTTAAAACGATTTTCGCTCCTAATCGAAACATACTATGCTTCGTTATTTACACTAATAATATTTATTAATATTCTCAATGTTAAAATTATCATAACATATGTTTGCTTGTAATCATAATTAATTATTTCCTACCATAGTCTCTAACCACAAATACATTGCCGCAGACAAACTGTCAGTTCAAAGACATCACAATATGAACAAAAATCGGTAGAACAACTGATGCTATTTACATTTGAAAAATGTTATTTTTAAAATTTAACTAAGAACCTATTGTCAGTATACTGATAAAATGTGTTAAATCGAAAAATGCAATTTTAACTTAATAATGCAGTTAAGTTTATTTTTGCACGCTCTATCATCTGGTGAAACAAGCTTAGCCATATTCATTTTACTTTTTCTTTAATATTAAAATACCACATCTTAATAGCCGGGTACACACGGAACGATTTATCGGTACGATTTAAATCATGAATATATGACCTTATGTCATACGTAGTGTACAATTTGAGCGATTTATCTTAACGTATGACATACGGTTGTATATTCATGATTCAAATCGTACCGATAAATCGTTCCGTGTGTACTAGGCAATTAAGTTGATATTGAATAGTTTATATCTGAAAAAATACTTTAAACCAACTAAGGATTGTTTGGCTGACCAAATAAAGTATTTCTAGGTATAAATATAGTATATATAATAAATGTATGTGAGAGAGTTAAAGTTCATAAACAAATTTGATTAAAACAATGTTTTATTGACTTAACGTCTTCTGCCAGTATACCAATCATATGAGATTAATTTTCGTATCTTTATTATAATGTATTTTACCGATTTATATTAATAAAGAAACTACAAAACAACGAACAAGATTTTTTTGATGTACAGATTGTAAAAGTACAATTATTATTTTCTGATAATGCAATGTTTATTTGTAATATTTTTTTCCAAATTTATTACAAAGTGTCATAACTGAAAAATGTATCGAACTGATAAATTAACTAGACAAAAATAACCAATCATTAAAACTAACTTCTGCAGTCATTGAAATAAATGACCGGATGTTTTATAAATCACTGGATTTCCAAATGGAAGGTGGTTCGTTAAGAAACGATTCTTGGTACTTCTTAGCGCGAGTAACCTGCAATTAAGCTCTAACTCTGACAAATCATTAATATAACCGAACGCCGTAATATTGTTGTTTGCTTTTAACAATTTTTGAAATTGATTTGATACAGGTTTTAAATTATTAAGAATGCTTTATCAATGTTATTAAGTTTCATAATATGAGCTTTAAATACAAAGTGAATCGTTCTTTATATTAAATGCGAATTTACTTTAAATATGCTATTTTTTATGAAACACTTTGTATTTTTTATGTGGGCTATATGTGTGATAGATATGGAGTTAACGTAAAAACCACATCACTTAAGTTAATATCGCCTAACCAAGAAAACGTTGTAGTCCCCAATTTCAAGTTATGCAACCTCGAATATGCCAATGACGCTGTCATATTCGACGAGTCCGCTCTCTAAGGATGCGATCGTTGATACGAGTAGATTTAACACAAATTCGTCTCGTGTTGGTTTGAAAATCAATAAAAAAAAAACGAATGTATTTCATAACGTTGTCTGTCCCGATCCAGATTTCCCCATGACTAGCAGTGGACAGCACATCGAGAAGGTTGATAGCTTTAGATATCTGGGAGTGTACGTTACGTCACGTCTGACGATTTTTTTTTCATTTATCTATAGCTTTAAATTTCGAATTTTATTAAAAGCATGCAATACTATTGTTATATAATGTTTATTTGATGCATACATAATATATACGAGAATTTTATTGCTTGTTGCTTGACGTGCATATGCGTCTGTACTGTTTAAAAACGAATTTCGAGCGAACGCATATACATGTCCATACTACTACACAAGTTAAGGCTTTTTTTATTTAATTTTCTTTTTCTGGCTGTTTAAATTAAACTTTTTTGTATTTCTGTCCCTATAACTTTGCGTTGACCGTTTCCCACTATATCATAATTTTACTATCCATCTTTTTCAATATTTTACCTTCTTAATTAAATACATTTTTATTATTAAGTATTTCCCAGCTCAAACTACAATAAATTAATTTTAAGCGTATATGAAACTTATCGAAAGCTTTAAAACAGTGTAATAAAGTGCATTGATATACAACACGCAAGACTCTTAATGAAGGATTTTTTAAATGTATTTTCCTCGCATGGTAATTTGCACAAATACTTATGACTTGGCAGTGTCTGGTTGACAAACTTATAGATATTGCTTCTAACCTTTGACTTGAAGAGACTTTGTGGCTTATTTTACGATCGAAATTTAAAATTATACCAATGAAAGCTCTCTTCTGAGATAAAAAAATAATTCAAAATTATCGCAAAAGCTTTTAGAAGCTTTGATCGATAATAACACATTGTTTTGCCACATTATATAGGTGGTACTATTTAGGAATATCGACAAAAGTTGTAACATTGATTAACGAATTAAAAAAAAACTTTCTTTATAAAAAAAACATTGTACTATTTTAGATAGTAATATTTTTTGTAATGTATATAATGTTTATACGATTAAAATTATTACATATTATATAATACGCATAATGACGTTTTTTATGAATTGAATTTGACAATTATTAGCTCAACAAATTTAGATTCACGTTCTGGCTACAAACATTAATGCAAAAACATTTATAAAATTTATGTCAGTTACTAAATAAGAACCACGATTAACGTATTCGCCAAACTTAAAAATGTTACCCGAATCGTAAAAGTCTGTTATTTAATATGAAAAACACTAAGGTACATAAGCTAATAATTTTTTTCCTAAGTCCGAATTATTTGATTGTAATTTTGATGAAATCTTAATAAGTCCGTTAAGTTAGCTG
>JAPMAG010003345.1:0-10353 GCA_036584685.1 Rhyacophila sp. Rhy_31_5
TATATTATTTTAAATACTATTTTATGGAAAAGGTATATAAAACAAATAATTTAAGATAGCATTTTACTTACTGCTTGCGTTATGCTGAAATGTTTACTTGTTAAAAATAAGGATTTTAATTTCTGTTTAGTACAATTTGTTTAAAAAAAGTTTCGTTTTGTTTTAAATAAAAAAATGTTTGAAAGACACAAATTTCTTTGTTATTTAGATTTTTTCAAAAACCGTAGTCAACTTATGTATAGTAAATTTAATTGATATATAAGCAGAAGGCGTTAAGTAAAATAGATTGTTTTGCGAAAATTGATTTTTATAGTTTGAACCTGTTACATATATTTAATAAGGGCAACTGGGACGATAAGTCTTGTTGACGTCTATTTCTAAAATAAAAATATTTCTTAAAACATTTATTTTGATCAGACAATTAATCCTTAGTCGGTTTAATGTATTTTGCCACTAATAAAATATTTAATATCGACTTGATAGGCAATGAGATTTAAACATTACAGGGAAAGTACAAAAAATATGGCTTAGCTTGTTTTACTAGGTGATAAAGCATGCGAAAATCTAAAAAACTGCAGTATTAGGTGAAAACGGTCATTTTTCGATTTAACGTCTTTTGCCAATATAACGACGATTCGTATGTTTAATTATACATTGCAATTACAAAAACTCTGAGTATATGATATATTAAAAGTTGAACGGTAGAGTTAGAGTAAAATGAAAACTCGTTTCAATTCAGTATGCTAGACTGACATATCAAAAAACTTTTAAAAGTTAGATTATGCGGTTGGTAAAAAAGGCTTAAGCAAACAAAGCACATACACGGATATATTCTATTCACCTGCCAGCCCAGAGCCGTCATAATAATATTCAAAGTGGGAAAAGTGGGCGCACAAAGTTATTCATTGAATAATAATATACATTTTTATTTTCATGTGGACACAATGGAACGGGTACACGCACCACAGTTTCGATAAACAAACACGAGCCGTATTAGATATTTGTATTGTGTCGCACGAAATATGCCTACCGCCGACTGTGCATGTATCGTCAGGGTGACTTTCATTCACAGCATACTTTCGACATAATATTATATTACTTTACGAGTAAACGCATCTTTTTAAACCATAACCATAAGGTAGACATTGCACCGAAAGATTATTTTATGAACTGTTTTCAGCTCAGACATTCATAGTATCGCTGTTAAATTATTATATCCATTATGTTTTAAAAGATTTCTTGAAAAATGATGAAGTATGTAAATTTTATTATACCCTATGCTCAAAAACTAATCAATGCAAAATAGATGGATTTTAAATAGTCACCTAAAACTTTTATGCATTATGTTCAATATAAAAAATTGATTAGGTTGAATTATCAACTCAGTTCTTAATACCTATTTCAGAAAAATTTGCTGTAAAGATCAAGATTCATTTTACATCATAGGATTTTTTTATTATTTTAACCATATACGCTCCGAAATAAAACAGATACATCTCCATAATGTTAAGATTGTTTCAACAGTTTTTTTACGAGTAATAATTGTCAGTTATTAACTCAACCAATTTGGTCTATATCTTGGTTTCAAGTGCAAATGAAAAAAACTGTGCCATTTTTGCCAGTTATAGGATTCGAGCCATAGACCGTCGACTCGTGAGTTAGATACACTATTCACTCACCTACTAGAGCAATAATTTAACTGCAAATAAATGAAATAGGTTTTAATCTCTTAAATATCGTCAATATACTGGCAGAAGGCGTTAAGTCAAAAAATACTGTTTTAAGAAGAAAAAAAAAAATATTTTGAGTCTCTTACATATATACGATAATATATTAGGGCAACTGAGACTGAGTCTTATTAACGTAATTTTCCAGAAATAAAATATGTCTTTAAGCACTTAATCTGATTAGCCAAATAATCCTTAGTCGGTTTAACGTGTTTTATCAGTAATAACATCTTCAATATCATATTAATACTTGTAAGTAGAGGCATACTATTATTTCAATATAATGGGTTTCTACAAGGAATTAGAATAAATAAATGTGTTAGTGTAGTGAATAAATAAATGTGATAGGGACGCATGGAGGCAGTTCGTGGTGTCTATATGCTCCAACTAAGGGGCGTGACATGGATTAAGAAGAAATGTGTTTATATTATTTGAATCATACGCCAATTAAAGTAAAGTAAAAATCGTAATATTAAATATTATAAAACTGATTATTGACTTTGAAAAATCACTAATACATTATTCTTTCCGATTCCAGAAGCAACTCTAAAATTGAAGTTACTCGAATGGAATTAAGTCCTCATTATAAATCAGCGTTACCCTACTGATAACGTTCTACTTTCTGATGGCGACAATAATGAACAATGCGAATGAATGTATAAGTAATAAGGTTGCTTAGATGAGCATACTTGAAAAAAGAAAAAAATCGATAGTTTGTTGATCTTCTCGAACATTTGTTATAGTACATTTTTTTTTAAATTTTATCAATTAAACAACATTTTATTACCATAAATCGCAATCGGTCTATCACTAGATGACAGAATAAAGTATACGCTTAATCCGTTTAGAGTTTTACGCGATATGCGGAACACATACATGTATCTGGTAAGTAAACTACACTAGGTAAAAATTGGCGAAATTGAGAATTTCCAGATCAAATTTTCTACTGGTACGTTAGTATTTAGCATCAATGTCTGTGCCAGATATTCCACGTAATAATCATTGTTCAAACTTCGCGCTCTGTTTGTATTCTCAAAATATGATAATGAAGGGTTAAGCACAAATAATATAATTACGAGTATCTGTTGTACTCACACGTATTGAATAAAGTCAGCGGATTCAGTTTGTACTTAATATGTTATATTGCTTTAGTTCACAAATTATTTTTGCTATTTAAACTTGTTTTTAGGTATTAAAAGGTTGAAGAACGGTGTTTTAATAGGTAAGGATAGAAAAATAAAATAATAATTATATTTTTATGTATAATTCTGGGGCTTAATGCTAGAAGTGCTAATGTCAGATTTTGGTCATTTTGAGTTAGATATCTGAAAGTACTTAAAAATGTTTCTTATTTCAATACTAGAAATATCTTTATCAGTAGATTTCATATTAATGAAATAAAAGCCCAGGTAACGTGTATATAAAATGAGGGGTGTATTTCCAAAGTGAACTTATTCCACTTCAACAAATTTACGGCAAATGCCAAAAAAAAAATTCGGTGTCGATATTACATATTTTTTTGTTATCTACATTGCAAATTATATTTTACACTACACATGGATATAACAGAAAAAATGTGTAATATCAACAGTGCTAACAGTTTTTCGGCGTTTGCTACAAATTTGTTGAAGTGAAATAAGTTCACTTTGGAGATACATGCCTCAAATAATGTTTAAGCATATTTTACATCAAGAAATATGCATATGTTGGTATGAGTGATTTAAGTATAAAATTTGTCATAGGCACCTATTGCATTAGGTTTGAGAATTTGACTTCAATATATTTAAAAACACATTTTTTCCGCTGAAAATTTTGAAACTAATTAAGCAAATGGTGGAAATTTGTAAAGACTGTATTATAAAACAACATAAAACTTCTTTCTGTTGAGTATGTTACATTGAAACAAATTTCCGACCATTTTTATAAAATTGTGCTTTGATATTATCTTATAAAATACCAAAATAATTGTTATTCATGTGTACTTCTAAAATAACTAAGTTGTATAGTTTTATGATATTTGACCACTCGTTTTGAAGCTGATTGCAAAAAAGCTCACCACGTATTTTTTATCATCAAACGATTATTATTAGCCTCGAAACAAAGTCATAATATTTAAGGCTGTTCTAACAACGTATACGACCAAATACAATTATGAACAATAAAATAAATTGCTCACTCGACAACATATACAGTATTTTTATTCTTTTGCGTGTCGTTGGATCTGCGGATAATAATATTTAATGTTTTATACTTTGGGAGGTCTGTGGTTATTAATTTCTATATTGCTAATTATCGTGGGAATGAATATTCTGCAATCAGTAAAAATAGTTGTTCTAATAAGATTTAGACAGCGGGTAAGAAACTGTGATCTTCCAGGCTCCCTTATGCGGCCTTACGGATGAATATTTGGCCCGTGTTATATTTAATCGATCAGCGCTTAATATAAAATAACATTGTGACTACAGATAAATGTAGAATAGCCTTCCGTAATGAAAAAGTTCTACAACCTTGGCTCAGACTTAAAAACGATTTACTTAACTATCAAAAAAAAAAAAATCGTGAATTGAGTAGATACTAAAGAAACTAATATTTGCTTTGAAAAAATCTAGATCAGAGCACGCAAATTTATATTATCTATATATAACATACTATCAAAATGACTGTTAAGTAAGTTTCATATATAATTTTAACCATATCTGCTCCAAAACGATACGTATGGATCTTCATAATGTGAAAATTGTTTTGACAGTTTTATTTTTACCAGTAATAATTTTCAATTATTAGCTCAACCGCTTTGGGTTTGTGTCCTGATGATAATACAAATGAAGAAACATTTAAAAAAATGGCAATCAGCACGGGCCTTGAATCCATGACCCCCGTTTGCTAGGCGTACGCGCTATTCACTAACCTAACGAGGGCGACAAATAAATAATAACCTTCAAATGGTATATCTAGATCAATAAGTTTCTCAACTTTTAATCGAACACACGGTGGTTGCGCTTTCGAATTCTTCGGTATTAAGAATGGGGTCAATAGCTTATGTTCAGAAACGCAGTATGCTAATCACATCTATTGGGAATGTCTCCATATGTTAGTTGAAAAAGAAGAGCTACTCAAATCAATTCGGCCTTCGATCAGACTTGCCAGCTATTCTAACTTGATTTCCACAGAAGATAACTTCTAAACTTTTGAAAAATTTGCGGTGTCAAATAGAAAGGAAGATGTGCTATTCCATTCAGCTCTACTTAGTACTTAACTTAAAAATTATGATGACAGTAGAAATCTTCTACACACTCTAGTGTTGTCTTCAATCTTGGAAAATTCTTCCTGATACATTCTCTATAGTTTCTTTGCATTGCGTTTATTATACCACAGTATATGCTCGAAAGAGTGTGAAGAGTGACGGGTGATGGTGAATTTAGCAAGTAGTATATAGAAAGCACATTTGCTTTAATATATTAATCCATAATGTCTACAATAATTTTATATTTTATGGGTATCAATATATATATTGTAAAATTATAAGAAACCTAGTTATTAAATTAATAGAGAATTAATTGAATGTTTGTTGAAAGGTTTATATGATCCAGAGCTTTGAAACCTAGCGACAATGATTAGATTTGTATAGATGTGTTTGTACAGTTTACAACACATACTAGTGTAATAATTGTAAAATTTAACAAAGCTAATAGAAACCTTTTGTGATATGCCAATAAAGTATTATGATATCATTATGTTGATGAATATTTTCGTAATGACGTAAAAGCCATAAGTTTTTGCATACAAAAAGGTTTCCAAGCAAAAAATTCAAAAGATGCATTCTTTCTTGGAGGTCGTAAAATAAATCATCACTCAGTAAACATGCAGACAAAGCTTTTACGATTTACTAACCGAAGATAATTTCTTGCTATCAGTTATTAAAATACATCCGCAAATACGCTGGGCAAACAAAAAAATCGCAAACGGATAATAATTCTAGACTTTTATATTTGCAAAATGATCGCGGGTAGTAGTAAAATGCATTACGGAATATTCACAATTATCCATTAAATGTTGCTCCGTTTATATGTTCAGCAACAGTAATCAGGATTCCTTTGGGTTTTTACAATTTATATATACGGCAACATTGTTTTCAAAATACTTTTATAGTGCACGCAGATGGTCAATTTCTATTTATGAAATATACCATTCCAGAGATACCCGTAATTGCAGACTGAATTTAATCTCTTAGAAACTTAAACGTAACTTTTACAAATAAGCTTTCTGTAGAAACTTAAACGTAACATTTACAAATAAGCTTTCTGTAGAATTGTCTCATATTTCTTTTACCAACATTTAAGCACTAAGCACTCGGCCCGTTAACCACCCCAAAGTGGACTACGTAATTAGAGACCAAATATGTTAAGTGTGAGTAATTGAAGAGAGAGAGGTAGAAACACAGATACCTAGAGGGAAGTTTTGTAGTCGGTCATAGACCCGAATAGATCGTAACGTCATATTTAATAACAATACTATACTCATGTACTCAATTGTATTAGTTTAATGCTTCAACAAAAAACAGTAATTTCTTACTATAATAATATCATAAAACTCTCTTTCTCTCTCACACACACACGTACAAATCTATAAATTCCGGTGTATGACTAACTGCATAACTTATTTTCAGTGTTTTCTGTCTCTAGATTTCTCCTTTCAGTCATTCGCACTGCATTTCTATAAATTTTGATTTCTCGAGGGCCTTAAAGTTCATTGCAACAACATGAATCGCTCACTTTGGTCTTTATACCTTGTTGAAATTAACTATGTTAGGGTTAAATTGCTAACAAAACTTAAGATTAGTATAAATGCGACATTAATTTATCTACGAATTCTTCGGGCTCTATTTTCAGATACCCTGCATGAGTTTTATTTTTGGTTTCTCAATCAGTCTCCAATTTTAAATCTGTATAGAAAACTGTATAACACTATCCAAAATCCAAAATTTAAACAAAGATTTTGGACTTTTGAATATATTTGGTAAGCACAATGCACGCGATATTTCCGCTATTGGTTTTAACTTACTTAAAATAATATGAATTATAAAAGTAACTAACATAGTAACGATAATAATTTTGTTATAATAGTAAGTATTGCTAATATATATTGACTCAGCGACAGACATTTCGGACTACATTACTCTGACACTTTTTAATAATTCTAATATACTAATACAATTATATTGAAAAAAAGCAATGACAGAGCGTCCCCATTAAGTATGAGCCTAGTACAGCCGTACGCAAGATAAACTTGATAATACATTACTGTAAGTTCCTTAGAGTAATATTGTTTATCATGTGAATTATCTAAATTTGTATAAATATGAATACACAAAGTTAAAAACAATAACACCATGAAATTTAAATAATTAGTATTCTTGACTTTTATTATTTGTACGTATTAAAATATAATATAAAATCAGTTATTCTTACCGCGGCAATAGATTATCTCATTTAATTTCAGCATTCGTCAATAAAGTAATCGCCAAACATACCTGAAACAAAAATAATAATATTATTAATTATGTATATATTTAAAAAACATCAAATTTTTTATGGTATTTAATAATGTTGATATTTCATTATGTTTACGAGTGAAAAATCATCCTTTAAAATTTTCGGTATCTAGGTTTATCCTTCCAGTCATTTACACCCAGTATTTCAGTATAGTTTGTAATATTATCTAACCATCCTTCACAGGAATGGCTTTGAAGCCAAATGCTGACAAGATTTTCTTCAAATAAATTTCATAAAAGCTCTTTTGAAATCTATTTGGCTTTAATATATTTTCTCTATTAATGAAAAATAATTTAAAAAGCTCAGCAATAGTAAAGAGGCGAATTTTAAAATTTAATATTGGTTTTCTTAGTATTTTACTGGAACATTTTAGAAATATAAAAAAAAATGTTGGTACATAATGTATAAAAAATAAGATTTGATCAATGGCTGTTTTACTATAACATACAAGTTGAGAACCTGCGGTCTTCTAAATCCTTCAATGCGGCTTAATGATCGAAACTATGGCCCACAAAATGCATATACATAGAATATTGGGTTTTTATAGATACATATTATAATCTGCTTAAATTATAAAGCTTTTATCGGACATCTCTTGCTTAAAAGTAAATAATATGGTCAATATGAAATATATATTTTATTTATTCAACATTTTCATTTCAACGAAAAAAAATTTACCGTTCCTTGGATCATATGTGTTTTTTTAATGCATCATATTGTAAATGCATTTATTTGAAAACATGTCACGTATATGTAAAAAATATGAAATAGACAAATTAATACAATGTCATAATAAATGTACGACGTACTTGTACGTTACACTAATTGCTGGTATGTAATAGTATTGTGTTTGGTTGTGAGATAAATACGAAAAGCTTCATATAGAACTTTTGTGACCACTTAACGTACATAGAGTATTTATTATCTCATTGTGGGTTTTCGAATATCTCATCGAATCTTCACTGTAAGGATCAATCGAGGCCGCCCGCTTTGGGTAGGACTTCGGCGTAAAATAATGGCACCAGAGCTACATAGTTAGTTTGTCTGTTGTACGAATTGAAGGAGTTCCCATGTTTATTTTTATTTTTGGGGACGGCTTGCAACAGCGCGCTGTCACGACTTGAGACTTTGTATGCTAATTTCCCAGAGCCTGGCTGGCTAAGGTCGCATTCACAACACCGCATATGTAAGTGTCTCTGCGAGATTTCACTTGCAAACTAGCCTTAAAGTATCACAAGAACACATTGAAATAAGTAAACGTACTTAAGTGTGCATATAAAAGTTTGAATATTACATCTACGGAAGCATTATCTGTCTGCAATTAAAGATTTATATTATTACTTTTCACTACTACTAGTTGCAAGGTAAAAATATATACTCTACACAAAATGGATGAATCACTCAAATATGTGCTTAAAAGCATTGCATCATATAAATATATAATATCTTTGGGCTCTATATTTACGACTCAGATAGTATAATTAATTATATGTACTGTCAATCTTTAGATTTTTCTTTCGGTTAAACGAAATATATTAAATAAATGGCCACTAAGTAAAGTAATTACTAAATGTAAACTTTTAATGTTCAATTGACTTTTCACCTGCAAGGTAAAAGCTTTGATGTGCACTAACCCTTGACTTATGTATCTCATATAAAATGAACTCAATGTTATTATTCAATAAAAACGTGATGATATTTAATATGAATATTGTTAACATGTTAATTCTATATTTATTTGAATTTATCTGATATAATACAATTTTTTTAAAAAAACATCTTGATTTTTTCAAATTAATTAGTATTTCAATCGTTGTACAATAGATAAAGATATAAATATACTATAGTTAATCAAAAGCTTAACGTCATAAAAACTTTTCATACAAAATATTGTGTAAAATATAATGATAGTATTATTTTTTTGCTATGAAACTAATAGTAAATTTTTAATATCCTGTGAACGCTTATAATTGTAATTTAAAAAAATCATTATTATTTTACAGAAACTTCACATTCCTCATTATTCCATGCCCATATTTCATAAATTAAACAAATACATAACTTTTAGAAGCCGTCCATAAGCCACGTAACGTTTTTTTTATCTTCTCCCTCCATGTAACACCATGTAGACAGCTTGAACCTGTTTTCTCCGTCCTTTCAAAAGTTACATTGCGTTTCACATTCAATAGGAGTTCAATTGACAATCAATTCTTATCCACTTTTTGAGTGGGCAAAGTGTTACATGACAATAAAAATTAACCCCCCCCCCCTTTGTAATACCATGTAGATGTTGGTGGTCACCCCTTCTTCTCCCTCAAGAGCGTTACGTGGCTTATAGACGAACCCGTTTAAACATTAAAAAAATGTTTAAAAACTATACTACAGTGACTGTAGTTAAAAAGTTTGAATTAAATATTAATATGTCATCAATTGTTTATGGAAAAAAAACTTTGAAAGAAAAAATAAACTTATAAATTCATTACTAAAAATGGTTTGTTTTTGTTTGCCTATTAAAAATATAATGAGTGTTTTGTATTCAAAACTTAAATAATTTCATTTATACGTTATGTTTGTATCAACTTGAAAAGTGTGTTCCTAAAAAAATAACAAATCTCTAGCGGCACACTATATTGAAGATATAAATTACTTCCGTTGAATATTACAGAATAAAATAACCTTATTTTTATCATATCGGACATCTTATTTACTAATACCGTTACGATGTATCTTTTATCTTGTCTTCACATGTGATTAAGTGATCAGTTATCTAAATGTAGGGAAGTGTTATTAATGGAATAAATATACACATAAGAAATGAAATAATGTTGTTTGATTGGATACTAAGTTTACTCGTATGCGAGAATGAAGTGATATTGGCAAATGACTTGTTCACCATGAACGTATGCATTTTAGTTTTTATTTTTGATAATATCTTAAGTATATCAATTAATCCTTTGATATTTTATTTTTTATTGAATGATATTATGATTTGTGTTTGGAAATACCAATAATAATAAATAAATTGAATTACAACATTGAATATTTATGAAATGCATTTTATATTATTGTTTATA
>JAPMAG010003348.1:0-10352 GCA_036584685.1 Rhyacophila sp. Rhy_31_5
TTGTATTGTAGCCAAGACACGAACCCGAAACAGTTGAGCTAATAATTGACGATTACTACTCGTAAAAAATAACTGTCAAAACAATGTTCACATTGTGGAGATTCATATGCTTTGTTTTTGAGCGGACATGGCTTAAAAAATAATCTTTTCAGTTTAAATTTTCGACTGTTCTGGCATTGCATTATTAGTCTTTAAAATAGTTAGATACATTTCTCAAATCCCTTACATATTATATTATATTTTGCTGTTTATGAAAGTGAAAATTTGAAGTTAATTTTGCTTATTCATGAAATGGTAATGATGCTGAGTTGCATATATTATTTCTACTCAAGATCGTACAAACGATAATTTGAGTACGTTTCTAAATATAATACATTCATTTTCAGGTTGCTGCTAAGGTGCCGTGTTTACGTAGATGTCTAGGAAGAGCCGTTCACAGAGCAGCACGCGCCGACTTACACAATGGAGTGTCTGGTATGTATACAAAATACTCAAAGGTCAGAATAATATTTAGAACTATAAATTACAATAATACAAAATTCAAAATGTTGTATACGAGTATTTAATTCATAATACAACATAAAGTTGAAGTTCCCAAATAAACCAACAAATTTAATACAAAAGCGTTATTAAATTGGCTGTTGAAATATTCCGATAAACTTCTCGAAAAGGTTTTATGATAAAAGTTTAAATTTCAGCAAAGTATGAGATAAACAAAAAAATATTGAACTTATCGCAAGTGTTGTTTTCAATTCGTCCCTTATCCAGACTACATGAACAAAAAATAAATTGACCTCCGCACGTGAAACTTTCAAAGCTCGGAAAAATATGGAAGAAATAAACATATTTTTTTTATTGTAGAGACTCAAAATAAGAAAAACATGGGCATATTTACGAAACGATTTCGAGTTATTCTTATATTTGAGTGCTGTTCATGCATGTAAAGTACATAGAAATATAATCTTCATTTTTGTGTATCATTTTTGAATTTCTTCATCCTTTACTTGTATATTTTTATAAGAGTATAAGGCATATTTTCTCTAATTCATTTTTCATGTTAATACAATAAATAGTGACACTACATGTAGATGAGTATTTGTATCAGACTTGCAATGCATTGTAGCTATGTTTTAAAATAGCGAGTCGTCTCGTTCGTTAACCCTTTTAATATAAGTTGATTTTTAATGATATGTGTAGTTTTATTTATTGTTTCAAAAATTACGGTATAAAATATAATGGAAATAGTATTTTCAGTAACTATCATATTTATTAATTTGGAAAGAATTATATGCATTAAATATATGAGTGTCTGTACCTGAGACGAAAACTTCACTATGTCAAAAATGGCACTTTTTCACAATATATGTTCAAAGTTGTTTTGTTGTTGCTTCCCTCGGATAATATATAATTTAGTGTATATTCTTAATTTCATTATAACCCTTTCTAGTAGGTTTACAACATAATTGAATATATATCTGGAAAGAGCATCGTAAGATACGAGTATACTTTAATATGTCGATATTTCAATTTTGCCAAAAATTAACGTAGTGTAGTTAACCTCTCAGATACGAGTATATGGAAACCACAAAAAAATCGTTCTTTTTTGTAAAATAAACTATCATATTAATGCTAACTTGTAGTTAATTGTTTAAAATCAAATATTTTATTTTAATATTTTTGCAGAACAATACTTTCGGCTGACTAAAAAATGTATTGTTTTCAAGAATAGTATTATTTATTTTATTTTAAAGTTAACGTCCTATTTTACCATACAATAATACATAAAAATCTTTTTAATGCCAAAATGCAATATTAATTGTAACAATTACTGAGAATTTAAAACTGTTGTATCAAAAATGATCTGTAGAATATTAAATTGTGGTTTTCATTTATTTATTACGTCGAGTAGTATTTTCAAAACATAAAAAGTTTGCAGTTTAATCTGTCCATATTTTTGAACGGAGGTGAATTTTAAATTAAAATTTCTCTTAAAATTCTTACAGTTTGCTTTGATTTGAATCCATTATAAATTTAATTTAATTTAAGTATATCTTTACAAATAGTTTATGAGAAAAATTTACTTATTAACTTTTTGTATATTTAATAAATTGTAAAATCATTATCATTAAATTAAACAAATATACTTATTCTACAATATTTTTTTTTAAATTTTAGCACATTTAAAAAAAGTAAATATGTGTCGATAACTTTCAATTTGTCAATCAAAGCAGTCTGAACACACAAAACCACAAACAAAAAATAAATACTATTAAGTTGAATGTGTTTATTTAAATATACAAACCCTTTGTCTTCCAAAACGGATCATATGTACGTAGCCATTTTTTTTCGAGTATGCCCTTAGCATAACATTATTCAAAATTCATGAAAATATGTAGTGTGGTCGTTTAACTTAGCCGAGAATAGGCCTATTCTGTGATCAGTAGAATTTATTTAGATGACGCATTTGTATTTATTTTTGTATAAAAGTAGCTTGACTGATTTGAATAGAACGTAGACTGATGCGTTATATTAAAATAAATAAGATAAATGATTTTTTTATTGAATTTTCTGCTTTATACTTTAATTTTTTTGTGCCAGATATAATATCACTGCACGGCAAGTATAAATTTTTAAGCAAAAATAGAACCATATAATTTTTTAAAAAGTGTATTGAATATTTCTTTGCCATGACGTTTTTAATGATCAAATTATAGTCATATATCTGCGTTTTCATATTTAAAATCATTCAAGATATTCAGACTTATCTAGCAAGCTACGTTTTAAGTTTTGAGAATTAACTCTTTCTGGCACTTAATTGGTTAATGACGATACCTGAACACTAAGAAGATTTTACTGTTTTATTCAGTTATACAAATCTGTATGTAATATTATTTAAACGTGTAGATTTTAAAAGTTTTTTTTTCTAATTTACTAAGTCTGTACAATATTTTTATTATTCTTCAATTAAATATATTGATTGTTACGTAAGTAAATAATAATACGAATTTCAATAAATCAAAATTGATGTGACAAACTATTTAAAATAAATTTACAGTAATTTTTAACCGATTAAGTGCAGAAGTGAGTTAACTCGCACAACTTAAAACATGGTTTGTTAGACGGAATTTGAATATTTTTGATGATTTTAAACATAAAAACGCAGAGATATATAATATGTTGATATAATATGATCGTTAAAAATAAAATCATGACAAAGATACATTCAATATACTTTAAAAGAAATATTAAGATTATATTCTTGCTTAAAAATTCAGAACTTGAAGGTGACATTATGTCTGGTACAAAAAAAGGTTAATTTTCACTATAGAAAATTGTATTTGGGTTTCAGGTACAAAAACTGCGTTTTATTTTAACTGATACTGCTTAATATATAGCACTACACACACAATTATAATACTATAATATCATTAGTATTTTTATATTTTTTAAGCCATGTCCGCTCCGAAACGAAGCTTATGATTCTTCACAATGTGAAGATTGTTTTAACAGTTATTTTTTACGAGTAATATTCGTCAATTATTAACTCAACCGTTTCGGGTTCGTGTCCTAGCTACAATACAAATGAATAAATATTTATAAAATTTGCGACCAGCACGGGTCTCAAGCCCGTGACCCTCGGCTCGTGATTCGGATGCCACTATCCACTCACCGACAAAGATGACTTAAATATATTATGAGTAAAATTAATAATAACTATAATCCATGAACTAAATTCTAAATGGTCTAAGTAAATTGACGTAGAAGAGCGCAGTTGTTGATGATTGATTAATATTTAGAGAGAATATATTTCTAGGAATACCGTTATGTTTTTGTTTATATTGATAAATTTTACATTATCACAAGAAGATGTAATACTATTATTGTGACCTTACTTTATATTTATAATGATAAAATATATTTTTGTTACAAACTAGGAAATCACAAGTAAAAACTTAAACAAACAATGAGCTCAAGTATAATACAACAGAATAATATTATTATTTGTTATGGTCTAAATAGGCAAGAAATATAATACTTTGGAATAAAAACAATTATGCTATTATTTTTATACGTTTTATATAATAACACACACAAGATTATTATTCTATAACTCTTTTGAAGTACAAACAAATTTAATTTATCACAACGTTTATTTAATTTAGACAATCAATCATTATGATACTTTAGTATTTTTATACCCATTAGTAAAATACCAGACATAAATATTATAAATTAGTTATGACTGGAGTCAAACAGAGATTTACCCTTGCACCGTTTTTATTCATTATCATGTTTGATTTCATATTACGTAAATTAACCTCGCCTAACAAAAGAATAGCTGTAACCCCCAATTGAAAGTTTTTCGACGTCGAATATACCAATGAAAACCAGCAGAGCCATAATAGCCTGCTGCTTCCTGGACTACGAAAAAGTTTTTGACAGTCTTCACTACTCATCTTTTTGAAGGATACTTAAAACTTGCTAAGATTATTGACATCATCAAATCCCTAAATGAAGATATCGATTGATATGTTAAAACTAACAATACTACTACTGAATGGTTTGGAGACAGCGATGTGTTTACGCATCGTTCATTTTCATTAACATGCTTCATTTCATATTTCGTAAATTAATACCGTAAATTAATAAGTTATGCTACCTCCAACATGCTAATGATGCTGTCAAACAAACAATAAATAATATCCTATAAAATTTCTTAATTGTAAGTTATTTTTAATATATGGTCTTCTAATAGGGACTTCCAAACTTTGACAGTTGATAGCGGCCATATTGTTGAAGCAACATCTGTTAAATTAACTGTCATTTATTCAGTCTGTTTTGCCAAATCGCCATCGATGGATATAGCTTTCAACAACACGTGAAAATAATAAAATTGTTTTATCAAAGTAGGTGTTCTGTTCGGGCAACGTTCCGCTCGTGAAAAAATCGAAAAATCATCTTCAGCGATGAGGCCCATTTCTGGATAAATGGGTACGTCAACAAACAAAATTATCAAATTTGGGATGATACCAATTCACGTGAGATCCACAAGTGTCCAATGTATCCCGAAAAAGTCACATTTTGGTATGGTTTTTGGGCTGATGGCGTCATTGGTCTATATTTCATTGAGAACAACGTTGGTCAGGCCATCACTGTCAACGGCGAGCGCTATAGGTTGATGATTACCAACTTCTTTTAGCCTGAATTGAATGATATGGACACCAACAACTTGTGGTTTCAACAGAACGGCGCTACGTGCCACACAGGTTGTGCTACAAGGTCAAGGACAGGTTGGCAAGGTCATCTCACTTGGGGGTGATGTAAACTGGCTACTGAGATCGTGCGATTTGACCCCGTTAGACTTTTTTTGTGGGGTTTTCTTATGTTGCAGGTATATGCAAATAAGCCATAAACCACAGCGGCCTTCAAAGCTAACATAACACATGCTGTCGGTCAAATTCAGCCTGATTTATGTGCCAGAGTCATGAAAAACTGGACATTTCAAATGCTCGCCACCCATAGAAGCCGCGGTGGACATTTGAACGATGTTATTTTCCATACATAATGGCATCGATAGTCCTTTCAAACGAATAAAAAAATTCGATGATATCTCACACACACTTCGTTTTATTTAAATTTAAAAATAGAAAGTCCCTATAGGAAGATCCTTTATAAAAACAAATCATATTGTTATTAAGTTTTAAAATATTTATGTGTGGCCCATCAAAGGCATGGATCATTTTATTGTCATACCATACTAAGTACTATCAGTTGGGCATCCCTAATTTAGACTATTCAAATGTAATATAATTCTCGTAAAAACATGTTTGAGTGCCGTAAATGAAATGTGAAAGCTCAAAATTTTATTTGTTAAATCCAATTGTCCGTTTAGTATTTATTTGCTTTACAAAAACAGAGTCTAACAAAGAACTTGAGTAATATTAAAGCTTTCAATAAAACATCGATACTAAAGCAATCACGAATTGTAATCATCTAAGGAAGATTGTAGTCTGGCGTACCAGATTCTGATGAAGTAATAGTTTCTCTTATGTAGTAAAAGCACGTAGCAATGTCAATGATTCAATACTCTAAATACTCGTACATTCTTAGGTCTTAGAGTAAAGTGTATTTTCTCTCAGCTTTGTGCTGATTTACTGCAGCATGTTTCAATTTATTCAGTTGACAAGAAGCTTTTTGAATTTCATAACTGTATGCGTTAACAGACAACAAAAAATATTAACTGAGATATTAAAAAACATATTTTTTCCATTTTTATTCTTGTAAAGTATTTGTATATAAAATAGTTATTGTATTCAAATATTAATAGAAGTTTAATCTGTCCAAGAGTATAGACGCGCGTATGCATCCGCCCAAAATTCGCTTTGAAGAAGTATAGACGTGTATGTACGTTAAACAACAACCATTTAAATACTCGCATATATTATGTGTGCATCAAATAAACATTATACAACAATAGTATTTTATATATTTTTTAATTCAAAGTTTAAAGCTAGATTAAAGAAATAACTTTCACCCAATTGTGCAACCATAATTTTAAAAACTTACTCCTGGAGAGGTTAAATAAACATAAAAGAATCAGTTGTGAAAAATTTTGTTAAATCAAGCTTTTAAAAACTTAATTGATTTATATCGACGTGTATAGGCAAAATGCTTTTATTCGAGAATCACAATGTACTCGTATATTACCTAAATACACGTTTTTTCAAAAGAAATCAAACTGAAAATGCCGTATAATTATCGAAATTAAGTTTTGAATTTATTTTAAATAATATTTCAGACAAGAATGACAATAACAACGCACATTTGTGTCTATATATACAAACAAGTTTCTTTTTACACATGGGATATGTCCCAAAAAAGTACACAAACGTACGTATATAAAATTAGATAATGTATCATTAATGATTCTAGCATACTGCGTTTTTTTTATTTAGCTAGTTTTGAATACAACAGCACATATTTTCTGTTTTTGTTTTGAATTTTTAAACCTTCTTAGAGTAAAAAAACAATGTAAAAAATAATCAGTTCTTTTTTAGACCCTGTTATTTTAAAACAGTATATAACATCCCATGAATAAAGATATTTATGTGAACTGAGAAAAAATAGTATTGTATTCACATTATATCATATAATATTAATAAAGTCAAACAACGCTATCTACAATACAGGGGAGCCAAAAAAACGTTTTTTTTTATTTTATTGGATCTCAACAAAGGAGACGTTTATTTAAAACCTAATTTTCAATTTTTTTGCAACAAGAACGCTAGCAGCTTATAGAGTCTTTTGATATTCAACAAAGGCAACTTTATATAGTTAGCGTTAAAGTAATTTAAAGACGATTGAAAAAGAAACTAAAATTTTTTTACATACAGTTGTTTGACAATTATGTAGCCAAGAACGTAAAATAACATGATCACAAATTAAAAAAACCCATATTTGTAGCTTAAGTTATTTGACTTTAAGCTCTATATAAATAATAAACATATTTTATATAAACTCGTATATAGACTTAGTGCAAATACTAATTAAAACACATTGTGATTTTATCTTAAAACCAGGACATTAACAAAAATGGTTGTAATTATAACTCATATAATAGTATTCCTAAAAAATATATTCAGAATATAAATTTGCCTTCTGCATTTTGGAGGAGACACGCATAAAAAAATTATTCAAGTCGATATAAGCACAAATATTGACATTATGTAAGTGGTTATGAACTAATATTTGTAATGTTAGTATTAATATATTTCTTCAACTGTTTTTTTTAAGGAGTTAACATGACTGAAACATCTCTTCATCGAGTAAACACCAATACAACGTACATCAGCTTCAAGCATCGCGAAGTCAGATGCTCCTGTCCTGCTTCTAATCGTTGCGTCAACTCAGCTTCGTGCTCTCCATCTAGAAGCACCTGCTCACCTTCAAGAAGTACCAGATCCCCTGCTATGAGTACATGTTCATCAGCTCTCGGAATGTCCCCAGTCAAGGCTAACGTCTACACAGCAGATCAACCGTGTTCTCATTCTCCAGTTAGTTTCAGAAATAGAGTCAATAAGAATGGCCATCTTCAGGTTCAAGATACCTGCTTAAATGGGGATGGCCATCACCATATGCGAGGAGGGTATACTCAAGGTAGTGTGAGATGTAGAGGCGTCATAGGCAGTCCAGCGAGAGCAGCTAGTTTGCTGACATCACAAGGGACAATTACTGCTAGTGACAGACGGCATGTTTCTTATATGGAGGATCAAATTTAAATTTGTAACATTGATATGTGTACAGAAAATAAAATAACATATATAAAAATGAACATTACAATTCATTGTGATGTATTAAAGTGTGATTTAAACGTGTATATCTAATCATTAATACTATACATATGCTGATATTATATATAACAAAAATATTGACATGAATTTATATAATAATAATAATAGAAAAATATGTTTTTAAATTACTGTATAAAAAGCTAATATATATGTTATTTGCCATGATGAAGAATATTTTTAAATAAGTTTCAAGCACAACTATCTCTATACTCGTATATTGAAGATGTTTAGGTAAAAAAGATTAACCCTCACAGAACACATTTTACACGAAGCCCAAAAAACGTTTTTTAATGATTTTTAGTCAAAGTCACATTAATACAAACTTAAAGTGTATGATGACAAAAAAAATAGTGTTTTACTTTCCTGATCTAATAATTAGGGAAGTTATTAAAGACACATCATTAAAATTGACGTTAAATGCTTTTATTTTTTTATTTTAAGCCGTTATTTTTTCAAAATCTAAAGCTGAATTTTGACAATAATTCGGTACTTTACGCTTAATTCTTTTAGACAGAACATGTATTTAGTTATGTATATTGTGATTCTCAAATAAAAGTCCTTTCAAAAAAACTGAGAGTTAAGCCCTTTTGCCTAAACAAGGTCGATATGATCTACTCAAATTGTGTGTAATACGTTAAAATTGTTGCATAAAAAAGTTTTTTTATCAGGCACAAAATCGTATTTTGATATAGAAATAAAAATTGAGAATTTAATATAGACGTTTAACAACACATTATTAACCACGATAACATATAATAAACGAGTATATACTCATACCTACTTAATCATTGGTTCTCATAAGTTATTATTCCAAACATCCTAGTCAAACAATAATCATTACAAAATATATTATAATACAATATCACTATGTAGTAAAAGCTTGTTCTCTACCCAGTATTTATTCAATGTAAATAGAGCTTCCAATATTTCACGTTATAAGGATCCAAGGTGCCTGCCTATCAAGAGACCAAAAATCCAATACAATTCACATTGATGTATATAAGTATATCCCAAAGTTGACATTACACTTTCAAGTGGATAACTCAATATTATTTTAGGAACACCATCCGTCACATACTGAGGAGGTCGGCAGCCTCATCTAATACAAATAGTAAGCAAACTTTCGTACGATGGCATAACTTTCAATTGAGTTATTTTTTAAAACAATATTGTTTTTGAAAGTACTATTTATTGAATGTAAAATACTTAAATTAATATTTTAAAGCAATTAATTTAATTCAGTGTTATAAAAAAAATATATCGAAAAAATACTACAGCTTTTTACACTATTTCTCGAAAAATATATGTATTTTCGCATCTTCACTATTATGATACCCACTTTAAAAATACAAGTATTAATACTTCTTCTTCTTCTTCTTCTTAAACCATGTCATGCTCTTCCTTATGCCATGAATGCCTGTCACTGGCCAATCCTCTCGCATCCTCCCATGTTTTGTTGGTGTCCTGCAACTCCGCCGAATACAGCTGTATATGGTATTCAGCAGCCTCCCGGGACGAAAAAATCCGGTTAGTTTAAAAACGAAGCATACCTAGTTGAAAAAACTATATTTGAAATACTAAATTTTAAAAGAGATTTTGAGAAAACTTATCAGCTTTATATAAAATTAATAATATATTTTCACAAATATCTCGATGAAGGAATTAAAACTTCTTCGTTTGGCCATATCTGTTTAAAAATTAAGCATATGGATCTATTAAACGTAAAAATTGTTTTTGACAGATTTTTTCAAGTAATAACTGTCAGTTATTAGCTCAATAAATTTGGATCATTTTCCGGTTTCAAATGCACATGAAAAACTTGCATTTTTTATCTGCTATGGGATTTGACCCCTATACCTTTGGCTCATGAGTTAGATGTGCTATCCACTCAGTTTCAAGAGTGATTTATCTTTTAACTATGTATTATATATAAGATATTGAGTCCATCGCTTTTAATAAAACATATTGGTGACTCTATTGTATTTTTATTGGCAAGAGATC
>JAPMAG010003350.1:0-10351 GCA_036584685.1 Rhyacophila sp. Rhy_31_5
ATCTAGAGTTTACATACTGTTCGAATAAGCTTTTTTGTGTACATTTAAAACCACGATATACTCGTAGACCAAATTGGTTGAGTTGATAACTGATAATTATTACTCGTATAAAACATCTGTATCAACAATATTCACACTGTAGAGATCCATATGCTTCGTTTCGGAGCGGATATGGTTAAAAAAACGAATATTTTACCTGAACAGTTTTGTATGTATTCAGTATTAATAGAAAACATTTTTTTTTCAGCAACCATTCATTCGTTGAAAATCATATTTTTGCTACCATAATTATTTTGCAAAGAAGCGTATAGATTACATTTTTTACTCAATGTTTATTTTTCATAAGTTTTTGCTATGTTTTACATATATTTGTTGATATTATTCTTATTTATTAGTTGATGGGTATGGTGTAAAAAGTTGGTAATGCATAATAAGACAGTTCTGTAATAATCGCAGTCGGGAGTTACTTACCTATTTAAAAATGTAATTAAAAAGTATGTTGGAGGTTACAAAAATTACTTTTAGGCACCTATACTTAAAAAAAAAATTGAATGAGAAGTGTAAAATGGTTAATAAATAGGCTAAAAATCGAATGAGGCGTAATTTTACCTAAGTGCGGGTAACAACTTTCTACACCACATCCCTCAGTTTATCTACGAGGTATGTAAAATCGGTCAAGATATTATAATCAATTATTATATCTACCACTTAGCTTTAACCGCTGATACAGAATTGTACAAGTTCTTATTTTATGTCTAAGGTACTGACTTGGTGGCCCACAGACTAGTAGGTTTGAAGGATCCACCACTGACCCGTCAGTACTTACAACCGTAATTATGCACGGTCGCTTGCCTGACTCTTCACGAAAGCAATTTTTTTATTTCCCACATTTTGATTTTAAACCTGCCCGTAGCAGAATCACATAGGACGGTATCACCATGCACATTGTGCTAAAAGAGAGAATTTAGTAAAGAACCCATAGACTAGCAGACTGATATTTTTTTTAATATGCTATCGTTAATGAAAAGTTGCGTACTTATTACTAAGGTACAATAGTTTATACACATAAAATATCACTTTAGTTATAAATTGACATATTACATTAAAACTAAATATGATTTATCTTACACATTTATTAGTTTTCTTTGCTTAACGTGAGACCTGAGGGAACAAATTTTTTTTTAATATAAAATTTTATTCTGTTGGTTACTGACAAGTGACGCTGTTATATGTCAACATGAAACTACTTAGTGGTCGTCCATAAACCACGTACCGTTTTTTTCTTAGTTTTTTTACCCTCCTCCCTTCCATGTAACACCATATAGACATTCAGTTTTTTTCCCTAATCTCAAAAGTTACGTAACTTTCCACATTGACAGATTAAGTACCAGAAACGCGTTAACTCGCACAACTTAAAACGTAGTTTCCCAGACAAATTTGGATGTTTTGGATGATTTTAAATATAAAATTACTGAGATATGATTATAATATGGTTATTAAAAACAACGTCATAATTAAGAAATACTGAATAAAAATAGTTTTAAAAAAAATATTCAGGTTCTGTTATTGCCTAAAAATTCATAGCCTACCGGGTTGTGACATTATGTGTGGTACAGAAAAGATTAAATACGAATACAATTTACAATCACTTCCTATCCACTTTTTGAGAGGGAAAAGTGTTACGTAATAATAAAAATTACAAGTAACGCCATGTAGATGTTGGTAGTCACCCCTCCCTCCCCCTCAAGAGTGTCATGTGATTTATGGACGACCCCATATGGTAATGCAACATTTTATATTTGTGATTTTTCCACTGCAATGTGTTAAAAAATAATTTAAAACGTAGAAATAAAACCATTCACTACTCTTCATATATATATATAATAGTATAAAGAATACATTTTGAATGGATATCCAAGTTCCCCATAGATTCTTACTTACTTATTCACAAAAATTTCAATTAACCTTACGTGTATTGATTGACCCAAATCCACATAACCTACGTATTCAATTTAATGTTGGTAAAAATGTCGGCCATACATTATTTTTAATAAACTTATTACGAAATCATATATCACAAGATTGAATACCGTAAATGGTTTATTAAAGTACAGTGATGGTGAACCAATGACTTACAGACTACTAAATGACTTACTTAATATTTCTAAATAACTACATACATAAATGTCTTAAGCATATTATTATCATAAATAAAAATTACGATACCATTTTGCACATTTATTTTCACATAATAAATTTGTTATGGAAATTTGAAATAACTACTTTAATATGCTTAACACCATGAATTGGCAGGTCGATATAATAAAATATATTATGTATTATTAATTATTGACATTATATTCATTTAAAATAAAATAAATCAGTACATATTGGTATCTTTCCACTGACAAAAAATGTTGCTGATTTACCGACGTGATGCAAAATTGTGTGGTTATCGGTAATGGTATTTACGCTTTAATCAAATAATTACTCATAATACTAATTTATAGTTACTTACCATTTCGACTGTGTTTGGGCAAAGTGATTAAAACACACAGAACTAATTTACAGGTGGCACAAAAATGTGTTTTAATAATTTTTACTCAAAGTCACATTAACACAAACTTGAAGTGCGTGATAACCAAATTGATTGGCGATTTATTTTTCTGACCTGATAATAAAAAAATCGTATTGAAAGAAAATTATTAAATTGATAGTTAATGCTTTTTTCCTTTCCATACAAACTTTGTAGATCGTTTTTTTTATCAAAACTGGCTGAATTTTTATAATAATTCGGCATTTTTGCCTTAAACCCATTTTAAAAACACGTGTATTTAGTGATGTACATCGTAATTCTCAATTAAAAGCAGTTTTTAAAAGACTGAGGATTCCACCCTTTCATCTAAACTGTACACTGGTACACTACAAGTTACAAAATGTGTGTTGATTTATCGACGTAATTCATAAGTATGCATCAATAAGGAATTTCAAAAATAATAATTATTTGCTGACGAGATGCAGAATCATGCATCCATAAGAGATCAAACTAAGTATTTGAAAATATTAGTATATATTGTGGAGGTTTCTTACATTTGTATTTGCGCTTTACTTAAATATTTATAGTTAACACCAATTTCCATTTGACTCACTGTAATAAAATTTTGAACCATTTTCAAAAAAGGTTTGACTTTATATGAGAATGCTATCGTAATAAAACATGTTTTGGGGTGAATTTATAACAATTTTAAATCAACGCCGGTATGTTAAAGTTTACGTTATGTAAGTTAACATTAAAATCGATGTTTATAAAGAAAATTTTCAGGTTATATTATACACGTGAAATATGCTGGTATTTTCGTAGAATTTTTTATGACATCCATATATTTAAATTATCTTCCATACAATGGATTAATGTTACAGGCTACTTTTCTCACTGTTATCTTTTTCTTGTCACGTATATCTAACAAACTTAATCAGTTCGTTAACTTAGAAGCTTATACGTCAGCTTTGTGACAATTCCTTGTTCAATAGTACCACTAAGTAATAATGTACAATTTTGATTGTGTATCTATCATTATAATATTTACTACAGAATATTCGTTCTAGACAGTAAATAGTATACAAGCCAATCAGCCAATACATTTTAGGCGTGTATTATCAAAACAATTCATGTCCATTTTTGGATTGACAAGGATTATGGTTGAATGCTATTGTGTATGAAGTTTCAAACAAAGTCTTGTTTTTTAAAAAAATATCTGTGTATGAAAATGTAAGAATGAACTGTGTGGACCTGATATTTTTGGAAACCATGACTACGTTTGAAATGTCATACACAATAATACTCAATCATAATCCCTGTCAATCCAAAAATAAACATGAATTGTTTTGATACTAGACGCCTGATTTGTATATCGACGGATTTAGCTAAAAGGGATTAACTCTTACGGAAAAAACTTTACAGGAGGCACAAAAACTTTTTTTTATGATTTTTAGTCAGTCATATTAACGAAAACTTGAAGTGCATGATGACCAATAAATTAGTGCTTTATTTTCCTGAGTTGATGATTAATAAAGGTATTAAAGAAAAATCATTCAAATTGAGTGTTTATGCTCTTTTTCTATCTACACAAACTTAGTAGGTTGTTATTTTTTCAAAATCTAAAACTGAATTTCGGTAATAATTCGCGACATTTTGGTTTATTTTATTTTAACAGAACTTGTATTTAGTTGTTTAAATTGTAATTTAACTAGCCCAAGTATTCTTCGGAGTATTTTATTTTCGAATACTTGCATGGCCTTTTCTTGTTTCTCCATCAGACTCCAAGCTTCACATCCATACAGAACTTTATAGGTTTTACGGTCACATAATATATCTAAAATTTGGTTATCTTCAACAAGAGTTTAGACCTGAATAGATTCTTCAGCGCAAATAATGCAGCATTTTTGCTTTTTAGTCAACTTACAAGCTCCAGGATAATTTCATTCTTTTCTCTTTCAGATGTTGGTTCCCAAGTACCATGTGGACTTTCCCACTAAGATGTTTTCTTGTGAGCCAGTTTTCTCGATATTCACAATATTCATTCATAGGTTTATTTTGCTTGCAGCATTTTATAGAAGCCTGAATATATCATTGAGCTGCACTTAACTGTCATCAAGCATCACAAAATCATCCACATAGCCTATAGTTTATGAGCACCATTGAGACTGACGCCTCCTTCTATTTTGAGCGTTTTTCTTACAGCTTTCTCAAAAACAAGGTTAACAGTATGATTGATAGAGTTTCCTTAATTCAATCCTGCTGTTACTTATTTTCTGATTTTTAAATACACTTGCCTTTTAAATAAAAACAGCTCCGCCAAAAATCCGTGGTTTTTCTAAAATACAGCTTTTAAACTCATCTAAATAAACTATGCTAAAATTAAACAGCCTTTAAATTGATTCTGGTTGATGTAAAAATAGCCTAGGCTTGATTAGCATTTTAGATTCAATGTATAAGTAATGAATAGTGAAATCAGGCTTTACACTGCGTTTTTGCTCTTTCTATTTATTTAATATACACCATAGTCCGTTCCCTTTATATACATATTAAAATATTGTATCAATCTCTCAAATTAGTTTTAAATTACACAATAAAAAGAGAACGTGCAGTTATTTAGATATACGATGCTAAAACCAGTAAAAGAAAACTAAGGATGGCGCATCCGTACTTATGATGAATTCCACTAGCAATATAGTCCTACTTGTAATACAGTATTTAGAGCACGGATACTCAAATAGGCAGATCATGCTGTAAGGTGTGAATTGGAAACTAAACTTTTAATAAGGTATTTGAAGGAACTTTAGTATACACCCAGTCCAGCTGCCCCAGAATGAGAAGGGTGAATAAAGGAATAGGAGATAATAAAAAAAAATCGGTGTGAATGACTAGAGAGAGAACTAAAGATAAATAGTCCTGAAGGTAGATTGTGCAGTCAATCTTGAATATAATTGAATCGTAGTGCTACATTTCAATGAATTATAAATTTTTATCAATTGCAGTAGGTACACAACATATCTGCACCTGAACTCATATACATATCTCGTAGGTAAAAAAATACATAGTCGAGGATTTTAAATAAATTTAAGCCTTCTAACAAAAATACGGTTATATTTAGAAAGTAAAAATGCCCCGTTTTGAAACAAATATATAATAGTAAAAAAATCAGATATAAAAACGTCGGTCAAGAAGCAGAAACGGTTCTTGTCGTTTGTCTTTTTTTCTGATATTTTCTTATATATGGGAAATTTTCCATATATACTTGAGTTTTTAAACCATAATTAACTTGAAATAAAACATACTATACATCTACAATATGAAGATTTTTGAGTGATATTTTTCAGTTATTAGGTCAGTCCTGGTTTATGCAAAACTTTGAACGATTTTCGCCAGCTACGGGATTTGAACCATAAATCCTTGGTTTGTGAGTTGAATGTGCTATTCATTCACTGAAGAGAAGCTGACGATAGATACTTGTGTGGAATATTTTCGATGGATCTGAATTAATTAAGTAGGTTTAAGTGCTTTTTTCTCAGCGTCAATTTTGGTTTCGTCTGTTACGATATTTACATTTAATTAAATATGTATTTAAAACTGTAATGCATTTCAATTTTTAATTGTAAGCAATAAATTAAATAAAAATATATCAAATAATTCCAATTACCAGAGCAGATTGTATTATTTTGACTTTGTGTTTTTCAAAACAGTTTGAAAGGAAATGCCAATATGTATTATTTACGTGAGTACACTGAATGAAAACGGTGAAAGAAAATTTAATCTACGGCGATAAAATAAATTGTGTACATGAGTATGTCTCGTGTAAATGCGCTATGTAGCCTGAAGTAATCGATCGACAGACACGACATGCCATACTGGGTATTGGAGTCGTTAATTTCTATCGACATGTAAATTGACCAATATATACTAGTCATAAATAAAGAAATACGGACCATAACTGTCACTACTTACACTATGTTTATAAATAATTATCGCGTGTATCGATTGTTACTACTTTGGACAAGGTAATTTATAGCTATTTTTTTCTGACCTAACTTTGTTTAGACCTATTTGTTTAACCTTTTATTATGTTATCTAAATTTGTGAACATAAATAAATTCAGCATTTACATTTTTTTAATCGACCATTTCCTAAAATACCATGTTAGAATGAGCAGATAAATAGATTTAGAAAATGGTAAATTGCAAGATATTGATCAAATAAACAGACCACTTGTAAAAAATGCTGCTTTTTTGCATTTCACATATACGTATAGCACCTACTAAATAATTTACAATATTAGGTTGAGTAGGCCGTATTTGGTATTCAGCGTATTTGGTACTGATTTTTTTGTGTTGTAAAATACGCACAACACTTACTTATTAGTGTAAAATATTGATTTTAGTTTGTATTATTAACTTTTTAGGTATTCTATTTTATGAGGTTCGTTTGTAAAAGAAATAAACGATGATAATATAAAACAATGTTATAATCTGCCGTATGAAGTAGAAATGAGCAATATAGGTAGTGCAGGATATTAATCACATAATATATATATTTGTTATTTTTATTAGGCTAGTGGATACCGCCTACACTAAGCAAGCGGGGTTCACGGGTTTAAGGCCCGTGCTGGTTACAATTTTTTTCAAATATTTATTCATTTGTATTGCAGTAGGACACAAACCCGAAATGATTAGGCTAATAATTGACAAGAATTACTCGTAAAAAAACTGTCAATTTTTTTCCATATTATAGAGATTCATATGCTTTGTTT
Organism: Rhyacophila sp. Rhy_31_5; assembly: GCA_036584685.1. Lineage (NCBI taxonomy): Eukaryota > Metazoa > Arthropoda > Insecta > Trichoptera > Rhyacophilidae > Rhyacophila > Rhyacophila sp. Rhy_31_5. The sequence goes on from JAPMAG010003350.1 coordinate 7,308, forward strand.
CAGAATGGAAATGGTTAAAAGATAGAATAAAAGAAGAATGTTATTGTATTGTACACTTAAGGAAAAAATTGAAATGAAAAACTATTCCTTTCTACCACTTGATATGAAGTAAAACGTGGATAAAAATACGCACAGTATAGTAAATGCATACTTAATTTTCCTTTTAAACACTTGTATCAAGATATGTACATTGTGAGTGTTTAATTCTCACACACACGTGATGGACAATATACGCGCCATCTTTTCACTTTAAAAAATAAACCGATCTGGATAATTGTTTCGTTTGCACTTGTCCAAATTAGTTTATTGATGATTTTTTTCGCGTTTTTTTATTAGATGTGTGTTATATAATATTTTTAATAAATATACAGTAAGCTGCTAATCGTTATAATATTCTAATTTTATGAATAAATAAAATCATACACACCCGAGTACATTAAAATCAATAAATAAACAAGCTACTTCTGTAGTAATTTGGTTTTACTCTACTACGCAATTTACATATTTATGCCACTGGATATGCTTACTCACGCATTTATTGACAGACATTTTTTTATAATAATGACAAAGAAACATATAGTGCTGTATGAATATGAAACTTGAAGCTTGAGTAAAAAAGCACAAATATTCTGGTAGTGAATCTGTTATTGAACTCTCTTGAAAGGATATTTAAAAAAAATCTAGTAAGAGTTTCATTAATGAGCCATCTCAAAAGATGTATTATATGGATAGAAATGTGAAATCTAGAGAGCGATCGTACGGTCTGCCATGCATCTTTATGAATTGTAACGCCATACAATCATCATCGTAATACTTTACCCAAGAGATTAAAATCATAGATACATCGATTATTACCAGAGCTGTGGAGTCAGAGTCAAAGTCGGAAAAAATGACCGACTCCGACTCCTTTTTATTTTCATTAATAAATTACATAATCGTAAATGTTAAATGTTAACAAATTTATATGAATTCAGAATTCTGGGACAACATTATGTTGGACAGTTAAACTTCATTATTTTATATGTATTTTAAATAAAATATTTTTTATAAAGATATTGATTATTGCATATTATTATTATGTTTTTATTAAAGTGGTTTATTTGTATACGAATGTAATTACTCGTTTATATAAACCTATATCATTATCAATAGATAAATATAAACAAATAAGGTAGACGCAGCAAATTAAAAAAAAAATGAAAATCGGAGTCAGTACATTTTTAACCGACTCCACAGCCCTGATTATTACATTATGTGTAAAATTATTTTTTCATGATAGTACAAGTAACAAAGACGTTTCATTAAACATTAATAGAATTTTCTTTCAGGGTCGGTTGCACGACAGTTAAAAGAATCAATTAAACGGTAAAACTCATGAAATTTCAAACAAATATTTTTTTTTCGAAACGTAATTAGCTGTGGTTAAAAATAAAGTAATTACTCAATTTAGAAGTGACCCTTTTGTGCCATATAAATTCTATCGAAAAAAAAATTGATTGACATACTTCTAAAAAATTCAATGTGATTGTAGTGGTAACGATTGAAGACAAAATTCAAACTTGACAGAGAAATAAAATATTTACTCTAAATTATGAATCTACGAAAGTTATCGGTTCAACAAATAGTATCGATTGTTTTTTTCTTAACTTTATTTCCAATAGTATAGTTGTCATGAAAAAAATTTACCCTTGAACAGGTTAGTTATAATACGTTTTCATCGATTTTCAGTATTGGGGCTACAATTATCAAAGCCACCTACATTCAATTTTTATTTGATTTTGGAATAACATAAAGATAGTTTGTGTTATGTCATTGATTTTTACAGAACTTCATAATAATTATTAATATCATTGTTTGTACATAAGCTTATTGTATTATAATAGATGTTAACAATAAAAAAATAAAAAAACAATGGGCAGTTTTTGAGCTTAAAAGCTTTAGGGAAATGCGAAATTGATAATTTGTTCAAATATTGAACGGTATGTGAATAATATTTTTTTTATCCTGTTTTACTTAATGAATTTTAATATCACATGAAAACATTTTTGATGAAATTTTGTACATTACAAAACGTTATCACAACATATGCCGACAAATGCTTACTTTATGTCCCAAATTTATCAACCACGGAAAAAGGGTGAGTTTATGTTCATAATTTTATTTTAACTTGTAATAAAGATGATTTATCTATTATAGAAAATGATAAACATCTTTCACTATTATGGGTATTTAAAAATATTTATTTTTCTCACAAAATCTGCCAGAATATCAAAGATTGATTTGACAATTTTTTTTTATTCTTCCTTAACTGTGGCAGGCCCCTTGATTGGAGCATATTGTCACAACATCTTGCTTTTATGAGTCTCTATTGCTAGTTTGTTTTCTTTTATTTTCTCTTATGCTACCGTATGAAGATTATATTTATGATGGATTTTGGTTTGTTTAAAAAATAATCATTATCACTTCAGATATTCTCAGCATGATACTAATCCAATTCTAACGTATCATCTTTACTTTGGATGTGATAGGAGACTACATGTTCCACTTCCGTATTGCCTCATTTCACATGCAATTGTACAACTGCACCATTGTAATTCATCGCAAGCATCCGTTGTAAATCTCACTGAATGATTATTTTGAGGTTTCGTGAGGTACTATAATTCGCTAGGACAGAGCAACACTGTCAGAATGAAAGCGTTGAATAGGGGGCATTTGATTTTGACCAAGTACAACTGTCACTCTCAGAGATTTTGCATGAAGTTAATGGTTGTATGTTTACATATCAATCAAACGAACCACTTTTACGTACTGCACCTATTAAATAATATAAAAATGTTTATAAATTTTTGTTTCCATTACATGTTGACGTGTTAAGTATTTTTTTTTTGTATTATCTGTAAAAATATGTAATTTACAATGATTATTTTTTAAAGTAAAAAAGGGGACTGTAACCTATTGTATAAAGTTATTACATATATTATATTATTAAAGTTTGGCGCTACGATCCATTCAGGTCCATGGCCGACTGCACAACCTTCCTCCAG
>JAPMAG010003353.1:0-10349 GCA_036584685.1 Rhyacophila sp. Rhy_31_5
TCAAAACAATCTTCACACTGTGAAGATCCATATGCTTCGTTTCGGAGCGGATATAATTAAAAGAAGAAAATGAATTAATTGTATTACCATTGAAAAAACATCCACGGCAAAACCGGCAGTACTTGCTCAATGTTATGGCACGTGCATAAAAAAAGCTTCCGCTGTAGAAATGATTCAAGGGGAAGATGATGATATCAGATTTCATGACGCGTCGCAGAAATTGGCGTCGGCGACGTCTGACGCGATATTTCAGACGAAAATTTCAAACACTTAAACAAAGAGATGCGGCAATTAAAATTGAAACGGCTGGTAACCGTTCATGTCTCCAGTCTGCCCTTTTCCCGCCTGAGTAAAAGTGTTTTCGTTCAAACAAAATGTATTACAAGTGTTTGAATTTTTTGCACGGTGTGTGAATCCCTCGGCGCCGGACGGGTCTGTCGTCGGACGCCAAGTACAATATTAAGATTAACTTTAAGACTCATCCACAACATAATAGTATTTTTAGGGAATTAATGTTTTTTTTTTTGTATTTATGACGTGCTATTCATTCGAATTTACAGAAACTATAAGTGCATGCAACAACAGCTAATATTCATAAAAACCCACACGATAAACCTTTATAATTTGAAAACCCATTAGACACTACGATTTTCTAGGTGTTTGCATTGCGCAATACTTAAAACATTGTACGCTTAACCATATTCTGTAACTCAGACTTAATTATATCGAACGTGTTCAGGCAAGAGGGATTAATCCTCACAGAACAAATTTTACAGGAGGCACAAAAAACGTGTTTCAACAATTTTTAGTCAAAAGTGACATTAACACAAACTTGAAATGTATGATGACAAATAAATTGGTGTTTCTTTTTCCTCATCTGATAATTAAGAAAGTTTATAATTGTCTTATTTGTTTATAATTAAAATCATTATAATTGACGTTTAATGCTTTTTTACTTTACATACAAACTTATTAGACCGTTCTTCATTCAAAATCTAAAGCTGAATTTCGATAATAATTCGGCATTTTTGGCTTAATTCACATTAACACAAACTTGAAGTGCATGATGACCAATGAATGGCATTTTATTTTCCTGATATGATAATTAAAAAAAGTATTTAAGAAAAATCATTGAAATTGAGGTTTAATACTTTTTTCCTTTCCACACAAACTTAGTAGTTCGTTGTATTTTCAACATCTTAAGGTGAAATTTAATGTGTATTTGGAGTCGTGTGCATTGTGCTTCTCAAATAAAACCACTTTTAAAAAAACTGAGGGTTACGCCCTTTTGCCTAAACAGGGTCGATATCTAATATGTAATTTCTACTCTTTTACATCCAAACATTCATAACTCTCAGGACTATATTATTTTATCCCCGCCTGTTTTTAGATGGTTATTAATTATTAGTTCAATAAAATTGGTCCAAGTTCTAGTTTTAAATACAAAAAAAATATATTCTTTTCTAGCCACTGAATCATCCGCGATCCGCGGATTCATAAACGGACACTGTCGACCGAATCATTTTGAAGTTTTTCTCAACATTTGTTTTATAGCGGTAATAAATGTAATATATCAGATCAACCATTTAGTTCACCTACAATAACTGTCGACAAATAGGTACATACCAACAAACAAACATTTCAAAAAAGTTGTGGCCTGTTCTAAGCCACTACTCTCGGACGCATTACCAAACAATATACCCACTGGGCATTTATACATTTTATTGACGTCTATTGAGAACTACCAATTTTACTATTTACTACACATAACATAATATATATTCTGCGTAATAACGCAGAAGTTTGTTTAATTATTAAAAACAAAGATGGGAACTTTCACGAAATTATTAAGTGGCGCATCAAGTTTTTTAAAAAATAAGTACATTATGACAATCCTGACTAAATAAAATGATAATGATTTAATGACACAAATATTTCATTTTTATTGTTAACATGATTTTCGTTTATCATCTGTACTACAAGATACAGGTTGCTTTACCTTTGTCGTGTGTGAATGAGGTTTTATTTGTTTATTGTGGAATAAATAAAATAAAATTGATACTATGTAGAAGTCATCTCATGCGCGAACTGAAACTCTGTGTCAGGATAACGCGCCGCCCTGGATAATCCCAGTATAATAACACGCGGGATCTTTGTGTGGTTGGTATCGTACTTTACCGTCTTCTTTACAAAACCGCCGGCCGAATAATTTATTCGGGTGTCTTTGTGAACGCCGACCATGGGAACTACAGCTGGGACACTAACCAATGTGTTAGTTTGGCGTGAATGATATTGGTGAAATTGGTCACAAGTGTATATATTTTTTTTATTATTAAACATAATATCACACGTCCACACGTGTTTTTATCATTTCCCGATATATTTGAAATAAATGCTGACATTGGGAATATGCGAAATTTCTGAAAAGGCGTGAAAATAATAGTAAAGGCTTCCAAATGTTGCTATGCAAAGTGCTAAACATAAATACTAATTATTCAAAAATAGATTGTAAGTACTTGGACATGTATGCTATAATTCACGCAAGACACTTTAAAATTAAGTAACAACGGAGAAATTAAATCACACTTATTATCCAAACAACATTTATATTAAAAAAAACAATCGTAAAGTAGTTGTTAGAGCGCTCGGCTTGTGCACTTGCAAAACATTTAAATTCATTAATATTATACTGTCAAAAGCCGATTCAATAAATTTTTGAGTGTAAGTAAAACTCATTTTATAACTAAGAAAAAGTATAACAGATTTGTCCTATAATATTTAACCTTTCCCTACGTCAAGGGTTCCCAACCGGTCGATCCCGAAGTAAAATTTGGTCAATCTCAATTACGATTGTGGATTTTGAAAACAATTATTATTTTCATATTTAAAATTTACAATGGATGAAAAGATGATATCCCAGTCGTAGCACAAAATTGGTTTTGCTAAATTCGTGATTATTTTTTAACGAAGTGGTTTATTTTAAGAAATAAAAACGAAATTTTGTTCTATATTTGAAGAACTAAAAAATCAGCTGTAACAAAAATCTTACACGATTCTTATTAGAAGTGATCGCCACGAAAATTTAAATTAAGAGTAGCTCTCAGCCTCAAAAAGGTTGGGTACCCTTGCTCTACGTAATGCTCTTTTTTTTTTACGTTTTGTAAAGTGCAGTGCACTTGTTCGGGAAAAAAATCGGCACAGGTATATCCTCAATTTGGGTGTTTTTATATTTTCTGATTTGAACAATAAGTATTATGTGTATATCAATGGAAATATATTCCGAATATATTTGTACATTATTATAGAGCAACTATTCGCAATAAAATTTTAAAACGATATTAAAAGAGTCACAGTCATTGGATTTTCTTTTTTTGCCATTAACTTGAGCGATTTTTTTTTTTAAAAAAAGAGCTTTTTGTTTTGGCATATTTTTTATACGCTTTCCCTACGTTTTGTAATCTCCAAATACCTACACATCCATACGATTTCCCTGTGTCTTCAAACTAGTAATCGAACGTATTAGGATGTCAACTCGAAATAGAATGTGAAGAGAGTTTCATAGTGTGGCTGCAATTTTTTACCAGATTTTTTAGTTTTACGAGTAACTAGTTATGATAATAATCATAGAAAATTGATTTCTGCGATATAAAGCGTCCAACACAAGTCGAGTGTATTATTTATAAGAATATTGTTTATATCTTGAGTAAATATCTGTATTTTTGTAAGTGAAATCAATCAGAATATATTATTGTAGGTCCTATTACAACGCGTTGTTGGCACATAGTTCGGAATTAATTTGAAATTATGTAAACATCGGTAAAGAATTATTTTAACAAATGTGCTCAAGAATAAATTGGTATACAACTAAACTGTATGCTAATTTAATTACAAGTTTTATGTTTCACTCTGAAAATCATGTGAAGTCTTTTTGCGTAAATTGATTTATCAACATGTTAAATTTAATTAGTTATAGCAGTGACATATATATTTAATGTGATATCGCAGAAAACATTTTCTCTCATTAAATACATGTTAACTTATCGAATCGGTAACCGGAGAGGATCGTATAATATAAAATTAATTTATTATTATTACCTGGTAAGCGGTAACTGCGATGAATTCCGTTTCGGGGAACACGAAACACTTTTCTGCTGGCCATGGACCCCCTACTCGAGACACGCGAATTCGGGGCTGATATTTGTACATCGAAGTCAGGATAATCTGAGGAAAATAAATATTTCATTTATTGAGAACTAATAATTAAGCGGTTTCATATATTACGAGTATACTGCTGGTAATGATCCACGGTGAGTTTTACAAGCAATATAAAAGGTGTTTACACGGTAGCTGACATGACTTACTTAGTACATAACAAAAAAAATGTTAACTGTTGAAAGCGATAAGATAAAATAAGACATGAATTATGTACGTAATTAACATTAGGTATATTATGTTTATTCAGTATTTATCAAACTACACTTAATGCTGAGATTAACATATACTAGCATGGATGTTGAGGATGTCGTGAAAAATATTTAATGCCACGGTTTGACTGGTGTTTATTAAAATTGGATATCTTATCTTTATTACTGTCCCCACAGGCGACTATTTTTTAGTGTTTAAAAAATCACTCTATTGCCACTGTGTAAACATGAAAAGGGTAGTTTAATCATTGATTGCGGCCTCAGCGATTTTTTCCCAATAATAGTTTTAACACAGCATAAAAACAATGTCGTCAAAGTTGGTTACAAAAGTACCAATCATAATAAAGATTGTCAAACATTACATCTCAAGATTTTAAAAAGTTTTTGCAAAAAGTTAAAAGACAACTTCGGTAGGTTTGCAGATAACAAATTTTTATTTATACCTATGAAACCAGAACATGGACTAAATTATTTCATTATAAAATTATTGACAAGCATTACTCGTAAAACCACTGTCAATGTAAGCTTTATCTGTGAAGATTTACTCATATGCCCTATTTTGTAATGGATATGGTGTCACAGTCCATAAACTACGTAACGCTTTTGAGGGGGAGGGAGGGGTGACCACCAACGTCCACATGGCGATACAAGGGAGGGGGGCGTAATTTTTATTGTTACGTAACACTTTTCCCTCTCAAAAGTGGATATGAGTTGGTTGTAATGATAACTTAATTTAGATTATAATAATTCAATGTGAATCATTAATTCTAAGATATTTATCTTTGATATCTTTGTTGTGACAAAATATTTTTTTTTTATAGAATATGTGATTGAAAAAAAATACATACAGTGGTAATAAATAAATGGGAATTGAGCCCGTAACCCACGAACTTTCAACCCGACAATATATCCACTACACCTGAGGTGGCTAACCTTTGGCAGATGCACCAAACGTGGCGCATTGGATGATTGTAAGTAGCGCATTGCATGCATCCCTGTGCCTAAAATATTTTTTCTTTTAACCATATCCGCTCCGAAACGAAGCATATGGATCTCCATAATGCAAAGATTGTTTTGACAATTTTATTTTTAATATTTAAATTTTCAATTATTAACTCAACCATTTCGGGTTCATCTCTTTGCTATGATACAAATGAATAAATATTTGAAAAAATTTGCAACCACCACGCCCCTCGAGCCCGTAACCCTCGGCTCGTGAGTCGGATGCACTCTCCACTCACCTACGAGGGCGACGAAATATTACTATATCATTATTATTAATTCCAACCATGAACGTAAGAAAGTTGAAAATGTGTTTGATCTGTAAGGCGCATCTGAATTCGTATGTGAACAAAAATGACGCATTGCATGTAAAAGGTTGGGCCACCCCTGCACTACACCAATGGTCGCCAAAGTGGTGGTCCACGAGACATTTTTTTCTTGATGTATTTAACACTAAACAATCCTATTAATGGTCCATGGGATTAATTATGAATTTAGCGGTCAGCGAGGTCCTAAAGTTTGGCGACCGCTGCGCTACATCGCGGTGGGCGACATTTATTATCAGCAGCTATATTATACTCGACTCCATAAATTTTACTTGAAGTGATAAAGAATATTTAAATAATATAATCGAGTAAAGATGCAATCACAACGATAGTGTAGATAATCCGAAACTATTTTTTTAGAACCTGTGGATCAAGGAAGCGTCTGTAGGAAATAATACTATGAAGTAAAGTGAAGGGTCTGAGATTCAACGGTTGGTGCTCATATTATGTATAGTTCTTCCAACGAGAGATGTATCACAGCTAAAAACAATATTTTTCACATATTTTTACCAGGATTATATATCGGCCGTATTTAGTTAGGTATAAGGGAGTACAATCATACACATTAACACAAATTTGAAGTACATGATGACCAATAAATTAGTGTTTCACTTTCCTGATGTAGTAATTAAGAAAGTTTTTAAAGAAAAATCATTAAAATTGACGTTTAATGCTTATTTCCTTTCAATACAAACTTAATTGATCGTCCTTTTTTCAAAATATAAAGCTAAATTTCGATAATAATTCGGCATTTTTGGATTAATTCTTTTTGACAGAACGTGTATTTGGTTATTTACATTGTGATTCTCAAATAAAAGCACTTTTAAAAAAACTGCCCTTTACCTAAACAGGGCAACATAAAAGATTTTGTGTTCTGTTAAGTGTGCGAAATTCTCAACTAATTGAGTATAATTTATTGTATGAATCACTAGAAATACGAGAATACATTTCAAATCCTTCTCTATATAACATCTTTCTGAGTTCGTGTAAAAGAAAAACTGTCAAATTATCGTAAATAGTTTTCGTTTTTTTATAAATATTTCATAAATAATTTTATGTTATATATTAGTTTATACAAGTGCTCAAAAGTTAAACGAACTGTTATATTCGTTGAAACAATGACGCTCCGAAATAAACCATGAAGATTTGTATAATTTAACAATGAGTGTATTTTTGAGTACGTAATTTCTCACTGGTAATACTATAACCCGGTGTTTGGGGCGCCAAGTGCATGCAGCGTACCTAATTGCCGTTTTACAGCTCTTTGTGCATCATTTTTGTTTGTTCTATGTCGCATCCCGCGCTTATCTCTTTCGTCGCCAGAGGCGTACTACTTACTCATAATAATTATGTCAAATGTATGGAATCAAACTAAATTTAAACTAACGTGCATGTCTTTTATCGTGCTTAAAACTATTCAATATGATTAAAATTACTATTAAATGACTTTCAATAACACATAACAAGTATTGCTTGCCCAATGAACAGTTAAGTAAGGATATAGTGGCGTATTCATATGTTTAGTGATTGGGCAGTACTAAACAGTTATTTTCAATAATACGTCGAACTAATTATGAACCGTCTCCATTGATTAATGAACGTTTGTACAAAGACATGAATGTAAAAAGTAACAACTTTTAAAATTCTGTTAATCTTACAAAATATCGTATATTCTTACAATGCTAATGTTCCGCAAGATGAAAAATATTATTTTCATAATTTATACTTCAATATGCTCGTATTAAAAAGTTACATTAAAAACTGATGAATTTAGCGCTTAATTCGTAAATTATGTTTATGTTATAGTTCGCGGATATATATATTGTCCACAAGAGCTATTTTCCGTAAATGTATATTCACGAATTCATTATTATAAAATCGTATTAATTTTTCATCGCATTAAAGCTATAATTCATTATGGTAAATGTGTTTCATATTTACAAAGCAGCCTTAATGACTATTTAAAATTCACAAATACATACAAATTGACTAGTTTTAGTGGCATAATTGACTTTGACTTTAATTATAAATCTGTAGTAAAATTATGTATATTCTTGATTATCCGTGTACACGTTGTCCGTGAATGAATTAATTATTTAATTAAAATATTTGGCACGCTCAGAAAGAAATCTTTGGAGTTTTAACGAATTTATGACCAGTAAAATATCTGAAATATGAGAACTAATATCAAATTTAAGAGATTTGAAAATGTGTGAAAAAATATCTCTTTATTCCACGGTTTCAATGTATGAATAATGCAAACATCATTGCTAATACATATTAACTTAACCCAACCAGATAAGAATGAGAAAGTGAATACAATCGAAAAATAAGAATGTATCTATAGTAGCAGTCATAATACGGTATTGGCTGTTGATTACAGTACAGTTTAAGTACATACATCTATGGAAAAGCGTTACATTATGAGGATCCATGTGCTCTTTTTAGAGTAGTTTTCAGTAGAAGTAATAATCCGAAGAATATTGTAAATGATTATATGGTGCATCATTACTATGCTTTCAAGGCACGGCACTGCAAAGGCCGCCAGGGCGACCGCCCGCGCCAGATAAGCCACTTAGCGCCCATGCGGAGAGAGGGCGCGTCGCGAGCCTTGGCCCGCACCCGGCGCCTTCGCAATTATGCAAGTCGCCATGTCATATCGGAAACCAGATTGCTACATGACTTTCCAGTATCGTCTTCAATTTCTATTTGGCTACTGTCTACTATGCAGCCACTGCTACCTTATTCTATATGAGCGTCTTTTGGCGCCATATACATTTACCCTAGATTTTCGATATTTTTACAACATATAGATAATATATCAGCTAAATATTATGTAACATCATACTTGAGTTTTTACGGTCTGCAAGTGATAAAAAAATATCATTTCCTCATCTTTGGCAGCTGACAAATGAGTAAAACAGAATCTAACAGTGCAGAAAAAATATAAATACTCGTAACATGACAATATAAATACTTGTACTGTGCTATAATACTCGTAATCATACAGTTGGAATTACATGCATAATTGTATTAAAAGCACAAGTACAAGTCTTGTAGAATTTTTGTTTGATACGGGATTTGGAAAAAAATTCTTGTTTTGATCTGTTGTTTGGGCCCCGCAGCGATTAAAATACGACCTCCTGGTAGAAGTCAGAAAAAAACCGAGACTACTGTATCTGGGGGTGTATGGCTACTATCTGTGGCTTTACTCTACCAACTTTCTCTTAGGTATGCTTAGTTATTGTAGTATAAAATGTTAATTTAGAAGGAATCCTTAGTTAGCCGTGCATTTTTTTCAACTCGTGCGCGGTGTCGATGAGAACTCTTGTCAATCTGACTAATTCAAATATGTATGTGCCCGATAACTACCTGAGAAATCGAAAATATCGGTTTTCTTTCATTCTGAAATTTAGAACTAACCTAAGTAGTTGTGCCGATATGGAGGGCAATGACTATGTTCTTATGAAATTATCTTGGCTATCGATATCTTCTGAATGGAAAGGTGAGTTTCAACAGATTTAATCTTTTGAATAACGGAATCTGTTAATACCAATCACTAGGTTAGATAGAGAAATTGATAGAGAAAATATAAAATATTATAGTACTTTTTTGACGATTATTTACTGTTATCTTTTCAAATAACTTGCATGTTTATTACGCGTAGCTTTATTTATTTTAAATGTAGGAAATTTTACCAGATCACCAAAATAAGTGTTAAACTATACATAGTTTTAAGTTTCAAACTCAAAGATAACCTAGATTACCAATTTTATAAGGGAGTGTAATAAAATACGCACCGTTTTCCCTTCACATGGCATAACTAACGTGAATCTATCTCATAATGTTAAACAGGATTACCAAGAATAATCAACCGGTTGAAGTATTGACCGATAGAAATTCGATTAGATGTATTTATCCACTACCTGCTGTTAATATAAAAAGTTAAACAATTGTACTTACATTCCCTGAAGTGTCGTTCATGTTATTGGTAAGTTTGACTCTGTTAAAATTAACAGGCATGTCCCATCTCGCTGCGGGTGCTGGGCTATCAGGATGGACGGCTCCAGACTGTGACGTAGCATGAACTGGGGCATGAAGGCTGTGTGGGGCAGCCGCCCAGGTGCCCCCAGCTCTGGTCCATCGTCCTCCGCCAGTGGTCCACATCTCAATCGAGACTGCGTACTGCTCGTCGGATTTGAGACCACGAAGTTGAACGCTTAGTGAAGGAAACATCCGCCTGTAATTGCAAAAGAATCAATCATTGATATTGACCAAATTATTAGTAGTCGTCTTAAAGACACTTCGTGTAATACATTCATTATTTAAAATCATTTACGAAAACTATCGGTTAATCCATCGATTCTCAACCTGGGGGCCGCAATCTGTCCAAAAATAAGACCCAAATGCAAAAAATCCTCTTATTAATAAAATCGAGTGTTACATATATTACAAGGTTTGAACTCGTTTGTTGGTTTTTGTGATAAGTTAGTGTTAACACATTCTTTGTCCCGTCAGTAATGTAAAACTTTGATAAACGTTAAATTATTATAGTGATGGGATGGCGTTTTTTTACTTCATAATTTCCTTTTATGGG
>JAPMAG010003354.1:0-10349 GCA_036584685.1 Rhyacophila sp. Rhy_31_5
CCAAAACAGCGGGCTATACAAAATAACACCTCTTATTGGAAAACCCTATATAATAATGTTCTGCTGTTGCTTAATGCTTAAAAACTCACTTACTTGCCTGGTTATGCCACTATGTCTCTCACAGAAAAGGTTAACTTGTATTTTTTTACAAAATCATGTTTTAAATTAGTTTTGGTAATTAAGTAGAATGAGCCATATTTAAAATAACATCCTCGTATTATAGCATAATACTGATTTTTACAAGTTCTTTGATTGTATTGTATTATTTATCATTTAAGTGAGTGCGTCCTAATCATTTTAATCACAATTCAATATTATATTTAAAATCATTTTTCATAAGTATTATAAAACTTTATCAGTTGATCATCGCAATATTTTTTCAGCATAGAAACAACCAGTATCTATCTATAAACATCAACGCTAGAATAAGTATACTCATATATCTTTCTACGCATTTCCGCCAAAAGAAAAATATATTATCGCATGGAAATTTCATCAAAAAATATTACATAAATAAAAAAAATTGCTAACCTAACAACATTTTGTAAAACTTTGTTCATAATCATGTCCGGAAATTCCGGAAGCCGTGATTTATGAACACACTAAGGATATCATCATTTGCCCAATCGGCCTCCGTGACTGGAATCCAGCCATTTGCGCGTATTGAATAACAAATAAAACGTTTTGCATCGATCTTGTGAATACACTGCGTCAGTCAAAGATCGAAGTTTATTTTAGGAGTATATTTTACGAATAGGCACACTTTGTTTTACTTTATAAACTTTTACACTAAACTGATACCCACTTGCCAAAATGTTGCTTTAGGCCACAGATTCCCAAAGTGGTCTATATGAAACCTCAGAGGTCGATTTCGACTTGCTCCGTGTTAGCGAAAGAAAATTTTGGGGGTATACAAGATTCAAATGGGGTACATATAAATGAACCCCAATTTGAATCTCTTGGCCTCCGAATATTCAATTATTTGAAAAAAGTCGGCAAAAGTCGCCAAGTAGTCTAAGGGGCAAAAAAGTTTAGGGACCTCTGTTTTAAGCCGTCATTCAACTTCCCGTATAAAATAAAATACGATGCTGTCCACAAATATATATACATAATAGGCAATCAATGAAAAGTGATGCCCTTGATTTATAATGTATTACAGATAAACGTTAAGTGTGGTGTGCGTCAAATATCTCTAATGATGCATCTTATAACAGTTAATAGTATGCCATTATTGCTTAGTTTTATGTTTGCTTTATAATTCGACAAGCTTTATTATAAAGTTACTATCAAATTGATAATGGAACAAACAACTGTTCTGAAGATATCTCGTCTCACCACCGTATGAAGGGGTTTATCTCGACACTATAAGACTCGGTTTGAAGATTGCACTTTCTACAGAAAAAATAGGTCAACCCTACAATATAACAAATCGACTCTGTTTAGGTAAAAGGACTTAACCCTCAGTTTTTCGTAGAGTGCTTTTATTTGAAAATCACAATGTATTCAACTAAATACACGATATGTCTAAATAAAATAAGTCAAAATCCAGAATTATTATCAAAATTTAGCTTTAGATTTTGAAAAAAGAGCAATCTACTAAGTTTATATGGAAAGGAAAAAAGCATTAAACGTCAACAGTAATGATTTTTCTTTAATAACTTTCTGAATTATCAGATCGGGATAATGAAACACCAATTTATTGGTCACCATGCACTTCAAATTTGTCTTAAATGTTAATGTTTGACTAAAAATCATTAAAACACGTATGTTGTGCCTCCTTTAATTTTTTTTCTGTGAGGGTTACTCCCTTTTACCTAAACACAGCCGAAATTCTATGACGTCTGCATTTATTTAATCGTCTTATATCGAATCAACCCAGATAAAATATTAGCCTCATTCTACTCTGTTTTACTTTTTAATAGGTTTATTTTTGAAAAGCATTATTTTCAACCACTGTATAATATGTCCAAAATTCACTTAGTATTAAGTGAAACGACGTGCATTAGCTTTTAATGTATGTACGAGCTCTAAACCAATATATCACTCTTATAACATTACAGATGTTACTCTCAAATATACTAAAACATGTTAATTACCAAGCTGAAACATCCTAATATGCAAATGTAATTAAATATCGTATTTTAGAAACCTACTACATACTGTAAGAATAAATTACTGGAGATTAAACCACAGCATAAAAGTAAAACCGGAAAAGAGATGAAATGCAATATCCATTATTTATAAATTATAACACAATTAAAATTTTGGCATGGAGATTACGCGGAATTATAAGAATGGCGCTATCTAAACAATTTATGACACAACCAAAAAGGAAACAGTTGCCACGACGGTTTTTCTTTTTGCGACTTTATAATGAAGTATTTATTGTGACCAAGTATTTATATTTCGGTATCGTGTAAAAATTGAATTATTTACATTTCGCATTATTTCTTCTTTTAACCATATCCGCTTCGAAACAAAGCATGTGGATCTCCACCAATGTGAGAATTGTTTTGACAGTTCTTTTACGAGTAGTACTTGTCAGTTATTAGCTCAACTGTTTCGAGTTCGTATCCTGGTTACAATACAAATAAATAAACATTTGTTAAAATTTGCAACCAGCATGGGCCTGAACCCGTCACCCCCGCTTGGTAAGCGTACTCGCTATCCACTAAACGAAGGCGATTATTATGTATAAATTTTGTTTTTGTTTAAACTACGTGATTTTTAAATTGTCAAACAAAGTAAATTTTCTGCAACACAATTAACACATTTTTCTTTTCAAAAGTATCTTTTTAAATTAAACCTATTGATATAAATCCAGAATTTTATTTGAAATGACAGTATACACTTCCATCTAATCTACACAAAATATATTTTTTTCATAATCTTATATTAAAGAGTGCCATAGTTTGTTGACCGCTTTATCAAAGTGTAAAATAGTTTTCTTCATTTTTTTGCATATGATGCTCATGAAAAATGTAGTTACAAATAATATCTTTAATTATATTTTTCATAATAATAATCAATAAGCAGCGACACAGTTTGGTGGATATCATTTTCACAAATAGTAATAAAAAGTTTGCCAATTTGCCTCGGTATCAACATATGTATTAAATTAAGTTTCGTTAATTGTTATAATAAATTCTTACCTTTTATTAAATATTATACGCATTGATCGTTTTAATATTACTTCGGTTGCTATATACCTATTATTAAAAATAATCAGTACACAAATTAATTATACTATCTTTATTATACAACATAAACAACTAAGTTGTAAATACATTACGTTGAAACAAACTCTTGACGTTTCACTGGGAGACCGCTACGGCGTAGGATTTTCTACGATTCGCGTAGCATTACTTGCGGTACTAATTTCACTTTGAGCTTTCGTCGTGAGTGAGAATTTTTAATCGTGTTTGTTGACACGGTGTGGTAATTATTCGTAAGTCTTTGAAAATAATGTGATCCGTCACAAATTCAACTTACTTTGGATATACGATTATAGTACGAATCTTCACTCATCACTTATTATATTACAATTACTGTGATAACTACAAGTACGTATCATGATTTGTTACGTACATATTCAAGTAAAGTAGATAATATTTTTTAAAATTATATTGTATTACAATTTTGTGATGGTTTTAAATATACAAAGTAACCACTTTTGTTAGTATTAATTGTCCTATCAATCGTATATTGGCCACTTATGCGTATATGAGGTGTGTATTTCTAAAGTGAACTTGTTCCACATGTAATAACGTTGTGTTTAATGATCGTATTATAGTCATATCACTGCGTTTTCATATTTAAAATTACCCAAATTAAATTTGTCTAGCAAACTACACTTTAAGTAAAGCGAGTTTACTCGTTTCCGGCACTTAATCGGTTAAAACAATTGAGGGGTGTATTTCAAAAGTGAACTTATTCCACTTTTTAAAAAATATGACAAATACCAAAAAACTGTTTACGGTGCAAATATTACTTATTTTTTTGTTATCTCCATTGCAAATTGTATTTTACTCTACAAATAGATATAACAACAAACTATGTAATATCGACACGTTGAACAGTTTCTTGACATTTGCCACAAATTTGTTTAGGTGGAATAAGTTCACTTTAGAAATACATGCCTCATATATTGTTATGAACATGCTGGTAATATTAGTTTAATTTCATTGTTGCAAAGCTTATCAAACCATAATGATACTTCTTTTTATTGAAATTTCTTATAAAGTAAAAATTGAGGAGTGTGCTGTAAAAAGTACTAATAGATTTTTATCTGGTTGTTATTTAATAGATTTTTTTTATTTTATATCTGAGTTTAATAGTCTTTTCAATAATGCTGTATCACAGAGTATGGCTTTATTTGTTGGTCAATGTACTCGTATACTCACACATACGAGTATATGTATGTGTATGTTTGTACGTACAAGTGATGTGTTTTTAATTGTTTAGTTGCGTATTGTTACGTGTAGTCACTTTGAAAAGGTTAATATATTTCAAGCTGATGCAACCCATAGACCGCAGACACGGTACGGTTTGTCGTAATGAACACTTTAGTTCGACAGACTATTTCCTGTTAACTGAAATGGCTACATTTGTTTTTACTTCATTTTCGAAAAGTGATGCCCTTTATAGTCTGTTGAAAGTAAAATATACACAGAGCTTAATGAAAAACGCTATCTAGCGTAAGCTTCGTATTGGTAACATTTACTTTATCGAATCCAAGTTTGAACGAGGAATGTGAAATGTTCAAAGAAAAAACACTTTTTTGTTAAGTTTAATTTTTTTGACGCATCTTTATGGTTTTTGACGAAATTTCATGTTATTTATATACTAAAAATATATACATTTCTACTGACAATTTCTAAAAGGTAAAATGTGTTGCAAAGTTTGTCAGACAAATCTATATATGTTAATATTTCAAACAGCTCTCCTGTAAAATGTCTAATGTGACGAAGGATTGTTTTGCATTACAGTAACTAATATCCACTGTCCAACGTAATAATAAAAATGAGTCATACGCTAATGTCTTAATTTCTTGGTGCCTTGAGCCAATAATTCATTAAGCACGTATTGGAATCGATATGTTTTATTATGTTTATAGTTTTATTTAAATTACTGTAGGTACTAACCTATATGATTTTCAAAAATCATATATTTGGGATTGCGTAAGTTTTGCATGAGAGCTCAAAACTTGTAGCTACGCCACTATTAGTTGTATATTTTATATCTAACAGGGCAACCCTTGTATATTTGGTATTATTATTTTAATATTCGAGCGCCTAATATAAAATATTAAAACTAATAAACGTACGTTAAATTTTACTTTATAAATATATAATTAAAGTTTTCTAATTTAAATAAGCCGACCGTGGAAATGCCACTTAAAGTAAAATGTTTAATCTCTCTGTAGTCTATGCGAAACTATGCTGTGACTGCTTTATAATATATATGAGAGCTAATCTAGACACTTGTTGCTGTGTCGTATTAATTAAATTGTGTTCTTATACATTGTACGCGAGGGGCGGTAAAGGACGTTATGTGTAATATGTCATAGCAGGCACTCCACGTTGATAAATTTAATTAAATTCAAATCCTTGTTAGGAGAAATACAACTCTGGTGAAATATTAGTACACGTCCTTTGATCGGTATTCGCTGAGATTTCGCATAATGAATTGCGTAGTTCATTAAGCATTTCAGTTACTCAGTTATTTTAGTATACTCGTACATACTTGAATCAGTGAATATGACAAGAAGATACAGGTAATCCTCCTGAAATACGGTTTCGCTTTTACACTTTAGGACAATTTCGGAAACCTTCGTTATAGCACGGCAGCATACGAGTACAGCGCGGTTTCAATTTAACACGTTAATGGAAATGTGGAAACCTTCTTATACTCATGCTTATAAAAATCTCGAAACATCATCTCGACTGTGCTGACAAACTTGTATTGAAAGAAGCCGAAAATTCAAAAGAGAGATGTAAAATTGTCTATCTCCGTACAATGAAATTTACTACAAGCTTATAAGGGGCAGTAAACAAACTAAAATGATCGACTGTTAGAACGAAGAAATGGGTTCAGTCAATGATGGTATCGTTCTACCGAAAACAACGCTCTAGCCTCATTGTGTTGAACAGTAATGAAGAAAAAATTTAATTAAATAGGCTTCAATTAAACGTAAATATAATTTTTATTTTACTTACGATTTTGTTTTATATATGTTTATATTTTGATTAAAAAAGTTTTCAGAAAGCATCTCTCCATTTTGTATTAGCTCTTAGTCTCGTAAAACACGGTTTCACAGAACAGAGTATTTACCATGTTATGAGAGGGTTACGTCTCCATAACAAAATTGGTTTGCCGGTCAAAAATAGTAGAAAAAATATATATACAATAATTATTAATCGATGGTAATATGAGAAATAGGGAAAACTAATCATATTCAATTTCAAGATATTAATATCAAATCAGCAATGGACTATAGATATCTAGAAACATAAATTTACTATTTTTAATAAGCTTTAAATATTATTATAAATGCAAAAAAACTCGCTTATAAATTAATCATGTATGACCTCATCCTTGACATGTCGAATTGGCAGTTAAATTTTAAGAGTACATAACAGTATTTTTCTTTTATTATGTACATATTTAAAGAAACTCTTGTTTTCAAAGTTCTTGTGAATGATTTAATATGACTCCATAATGTATCGCAAAGTATTTATAAAGTTCATGCCAAATGATTGATTTTTTAAAATAATAAATACATTATTAAATAATCGAAATATATTACAAATAATAAAGAGTTAACAACGTTTGCAAAAAAAATATTTTAAATAATATATACATGTTACATTGTATTTTTATGTCTTACAATCTAATATGGTTTTTTATATTGCGATGCGTTTCATCGCTATATTTCGGTTATATTATTATGGATCATAACTAAAATATTTAGAATGTAACCGGAGCTCAGTAAGTAAGTGTTTCACATTATATTAACTCTGACGCTATAAAACAGCCCTTTAAATAACCGTGAACGAGTGCTTTTACGTGATTTCTTTGTCGTAAGATAGCTTTAAGTTGAGCTTTGGCCTGGTCGTGTTTTGGGAATTGTGATACCTTGGTGCAATGCCAAATAAAGCCAAATAATATTATGTCTCGCACTGCTGCATTATTGTTTACTTCCATCGTCAAGCTATTTTTATTTTTAAATTAAAAAAATAGTCTACTTGAGAGTTAAGCAAACGAAATTCTATCTTATTTATATTAATTATATAAATACTTTTATAACGTTCATTATTTCACTTACTTACTAATATTTATTTTGTAAATCTGGATATTTTAGTTAATGTTCATTTAAAACAAACTATTGCCTATAAAAATACTATAATACAAGTTAAATTTACTTATATCAAAATCTTAAGATGTAACGAATATATCACTAAAACGTTTTTTTTCGTCACCCTCGTAGATGAGTGGATAGCATCCAACTCACGACCCGAGAGTTACGGAATTGAAGTCCCCGTGCAGGTTGCAATTTTTTACAAATGTTTATTCATTTGTATTGTAACCAGGACACGAACCCGAACTGGTTGAGCTAATAATTGACAATTATTACTTGTAAAAAAAACTGTCAAACAATTTTCACATTGTGGAGGTCTATATGTTTCGTTTCGGAGCAGATATGGTTAAAAGAAGATTTTTTAAAGATGCAAGTAAATTAAGTAAACAAACTTGTTTCATGTTCATATTGTTTATGGGAAAATAGCTTTAGTACTTTATTTCACGTTTCACAGTTTGTTATAACGGAATTTTACCTGTATTACTCTTTTATTAACTGCGTTGTTACTGTTCGCTATTGCAAAAATAATCCACCATCATCCTCACAAAGCTTTAACGTGTCGAATCTCTATATTTAAAGTACTATTGATGACTTTGATATAGAAATAATATCCGGAATGACTATTAATAAACTATTTTAAACTTGCAGATATATATGTAGTACTCTGGTTATTTGGCGACACACTATCAGGCCAGATTCGAATTAGGCTGTGACTTTTTAAAGGCAAGGTTATTTATTAGTAATTTGTCATTAAATTCACATAAATAATACTATTAGTTTAATATATTGATACAAAACTACTATATTACACTGTTGTTGTAAGCATAGAAACTAATTCTAATGCGTGTATTTAAGAATCGTTTCACATAAAAAAATGATGCTACGTAAAGTAATAAATGCATTTTATAATACAAATATCAACTGTTGTCAAGAGGCGCTTGACCGAAACATTACAATGTACAGGTTTTCGCATACGAAAGGTAAATTTGTTTATTTCTAAAAATAAGAAAATGTAATATGAAATTCTTATGAAGCAATAAGCAGTTAGCGAATAGCCATCATGAAAGGGACAAAGGTTAAAACATTAATTTTCTATTGTTTGATGAAAATCTTTTCGTTTCTTTTATGATGTGGTTTTTACGAAATACACGAAAGCATCCTCTGTATATATTGTTATGCTTTCATTTGAGGTTTTCATTATATTCGTTTCACTTCGTGGAAATGTGAATTTTCATTTCGCAATTTTACGAAATTAATATTTAGTCCAGTGTTTTTCTAACAAATGATTTCCCAGGTTGACTCTTGGTCTAGAGCAGGCGTCGGCAACCTTTTTTAGCTGCGGTTCAAAATCAACTAATACGTGACTATTAAGAATACGGTTCGAGTATTTTCACCTTAAAGCAGCCCATTAGTGAATAATAACAAAACCAAATGAAAAAATCATTATATGTTTTAAATTTTTTAAAAACTAAACATAAGAAAAGAATTCTAATTCTAATTATTAATAAAATTAATATAATAGTCAAGTTTTTGTACATTAGTAATTTTTAAACTTTATTTGTAAGCGTTTTCTTCGTTGTCAATAGCTTACCTGATGTTGAATTCGGGACGACAATTTAGTCAAGTCTTGTTAATAATTAGTCTACTTTAAGGCCAGGAACATACTTGCGATTTATAATTGCGCGATTGTTTAGTCGCCGAAAGGTGACATACAAAAAGCTGCGATTTTAGTCGCATGTGCATGCGTTCTAATTTAAAATAATGTGTTCCGTTTCGGCGACAAAACAATCGCGCGATATTAAATCGCAAGTGCGCGCCTGGCCTAAGACGTCTACAAGTGTCTGAATTTTCGGTAGTTAATCAAGAATTTTTACTTAAAATAAATGTCATAATGATATTTTCTCAGATTTATAAGTAGCACCGAACGCGGACAAATGGCAAAGCCAGTGGTTAATTTTTTTTTTTATGTAGTATACTTTGTTTGCGGAACTCAAGTGGGTCATTGAAAATTACCAAATGAATCACTCGGTGACCCACTGGTTATAGTTGCCGATGCCTGGTTTAGAGTGTAGTATTT
Organism: Rhyacophila sp. Rhy_31_5; assembly: GCA_036584685.1. Taxonomy (NCBI): domain Eukaryota; kingdom Metazoa; phylum Arthropoda; class Insecta; order Trichoptera; family Rhyacophilidae; genus Rhyacophila; species Rhyacophila sp. Rhy_31_5. The sequence goes on from JAPMAG010003354.1 coordinate 9,438, forward strand.
CTATTTTGTTTTATACACTATATACTCGTACTATCGGCTCCGGGTGTGACTTTGGGAAACCTTATATGATCTTCCGGTGTGAGAAAGCCATGGTTGGTATGCATGTGGATAGATATTGCAAAACAATCTGTCGTTACAGCTTATTATATTTACTATCACACTCCCACGCTACCAACTATTACTTGGTCAACTGGCATGACATACTCGTAATGTGTATAATGTAAATAATTTAATAAGAAGATTTACTCGTTAATTTTGTAATTTGTTCATCTCAAATATCGCTACAGCGAATTCATGGGACCATAAGTAACTTCGTTGTACTGAAATTTTGTTATAGTCTATAAATAAAATTATTAAAGACGTAAAAACTTGTCTTTGCATTAAACAATATCAACACGAGCTGAACGTACTCAGCGAAATATTATAACGAATGCTTTCTCTGTTAGGGGTCGTTCAAAAACCATGTAACGCTCTTGAGAGGAAGGAAGAGTAGACCGCAACATGGGGTAACGTGGGGCAGGGTGGATTAATTTTTATTGTTACGTAACACTTTTTCCATCAGAAAGTGCATAAAAATGTAATGTAAATTTCATTTCTATTTAATGTGGGAAGTTATGTTATCTTCGAGAGGAGGGAGGGGGGGGCGGTTAAGCTAAGTATCTACACGGTGTTACATGGAGGGTAAAGCAATGTAAGAAAAAACGTTACGTGGTTTATGGACGACTTTACGTCAAATTTGTCGTGTTGTATTAAAAAATCATCTCGGGTTTATCGTGTATTTAGACTCGTGATCAGAACAACATTTATTTAGACATTAGCTTGCACAACTACGAGTATACTGCTGATAATAAAGAATCTGTCGTCCCCATTAGACTAATTGGTAGCGCGCACGCCTACCATGCGGGGATCCCG
>JAPMAG010003356.1:0-10347 GCA_036584685.1 Rhyacophila sp. Rhy_31_5
AAAATTAAACACCAGTTCATTGGTCATCGTGCACTTCAAACTTGCGTTAATGTGACTTTGACAAAAAATCATTAAAACACGTTTTTGTTACTCCCTTTTACCTAAACACGGCTGTGTGTGTGTGTGCATTGTGATTCTCAAATAAAAGCACTTTTCAAAAAATGCACTTTTATCAAAACAGGGTCGATGTTTTAGTCTATATACAATATAATTAATGGCAAATTATGATTTATTTTATTATAAGTAAAAATATCGCCGTCATAAGGTTAAGATGACTTTTTTATTTTTATTTACATTTTTTAAATATAGATACAGGTCCTGACTTTTTTTGATATTTTTTCTATCCTTATTAAAATTTCTGAACAGTGTAAAACACACAGAAATACAGTTTTTCTTTCTTTATAGACCGATCACGTACTCGTATGTACACGTTTGCCATATTTCCTGCAACCTTTTGCCTTTTTGAAGGTTGAGCTTCCTATCTCGCTCAGTATATTTTCTATACTTTACTGTTTTTACAATTTCGTTACCTTCTGAACATCAGACAAAGACGAGCGTCTCTAAATCCGGTGAATTCAGCCAATGAATTATTTAACGTATTTCCATTATTCGAAATGTAGATGTATCACTTTACATTACTACCTCCCAAAGCGGTGACTATCGGCTGAGGTATTTAATTATTAATGATCCCATCCGTGATTCTGAATTTTAAAGATAATTTTATACAAATATAACTGTATACAAAGTATGAGTATATTGCGAACACGTGACAAGTATTTACCTCATAGATTATTATTGTAATATAAAATATTATATTCTTTTAGTTATTATTTTTTTACGAGTAATAATCTTCAATTAGTAGCTCAACCATTTTGGGTACGTGTCCTGGCTACAAGACAAACGAATAAACATTTGTAAAATTTGCGACCAGCACGGGCCTCGAAGCCGTGACTCTCGGCTCGTGAGTCCGGCCACTATCCACTCACCCACGAGGGCGACTGAATTGTATATATTGATGTGTGTATTTTTGTTATTAAAAAATGTACAAGATAAAATAAGACTAATATTTATCTTTTTACAAAATTGGTTGTCACTTTTGCGAGTGAAATTATGTGTGACATATTATGGACGAAATGGAAATGAAAGATCGAAATTACATATACATATTTATCGATTATTTTGCATGTTATCTATTCACTTTTCGATATTCTGAAACAAAATAGTAAAAATTGAACCGTTAAATTGAGTTTGTTTTATTGTAAGTAGTAACTTATCAATTCAAAACGCGGAAATATCTCGAAACGAAAAACACTTGGGTTAAGCCTGGAGCAAAGATGATACAATGTGATATGAGTATGATATAATAAATACTGGGCCACACACCAAACTGTTTGAATAGCACTGATTTTATAAAGTTGGCATATATTACAAAAAATGCGTATTATCACGTACGGTTTTATTAATATCTGTTCTAAAACATTTTTTCAATTTCCACGGTAGCTTTTCCTTAAAATATTTCCGTTCTGCGGTTTTTTGCCAAATATGTATACATTTCAATTGTACGGTAAAGATAATTATCAAGCGGCTGAAGTTCTTGGAGGCACCAGGCGATATCCATGTTCTTTACCAAGGAAACGTACAAAATAAGATGAATTAGTTATGGTGCATCCGATGCCTTGTTATATCTGTATGTTCAGGTGCGTGGTGAATGTTTTCTCATAATTAGAGGTACGAGTATGTATCGTAACTAGAATTGCCGACGTTCCCTTAACGCCTCCCTCTAGATCCAATGAAAAATCATACAGGGAGATTGTAAACGACCTAATCACTAATCACTGTTTGGCAGAAGAGGTGAACGGCACCCACCATCGGGAAGCAAAAGTTTCTGTTTTTTCCTGATGTATCCTAGAGATTTGAGGTGAAAAGATTAAGGCCCTCATTTTAAACTAGTCATTTTTTGACTGGATATGGTAAATATACTGCCAAGTTCTATGCGTGGTAAGCTAGTAGAGAGGCCTAACTTTCCTTGCGGGCATTAACAGCAGACTGCTGAGCATGTTTTATAGGACTGTCCATCAATGATTTTTCCTCGTACAAAACTATTTACCAGGATTCGTCCTCACACGGGTTCTATCGGGCATGCGGACTTGTTATCTACCTACACTAATTTCAAGACCTTTTCCAAACTGGCGGCATTTTTTGGGGAGAAATTTCAGATGGACTCCCAAGTAAACCCATCGGGTTCAGGCTTGGACAGCCAGACCGAGTGAGTATTCAATACACCAGGTGTAAAGAGCATTTCATGCCACTAAGGAGTAGCTATGAGGTAATTAGATATTCTATAACTTATATAAACTTATTTCGCTCTTCGGTGCATAGAGTCATACCATCCCGTGCTGCTCTGTTATGGGAGTGGTTAAATAAAATCAAAGCTTTATCGTACGGTGTTAGGAAGTCAGCCGCACATAATCATGGCTGCAAACACCTAAGTGGTGGAAAAACAGTAGAGTAATAACACATCAGTTATCGTCACACTTCACTACATTTGTTTTGATATGGAAAGTTGTGATGAAACGATAAAATTACTTTTTGAGGAAAACCATGTCATTTTCAATCATAGCATTTTCATAATAAAATATAGCAGCATAGATTGATATTTTTGCAGTTATATAATTTCAGTTGAAATAAAAAGAACAAAACAAAATAGAACTTGATGAAGGTACACATATGTCTTGCTAGTTTTTATATGAATAAAAATAATATTAAGAAATTTGTATACAAAATATTTGTATTTCTTAGCTGCTTATGACGTTATAAACAAATACGTATTGAATAATTAAAATATTCTACTCTTACATTTTTATAATCAATTTATTCAATATTATTAATTTGAAGAAAATCGTCAATGCTAAAAATTGTTCACAATTGGTAGAAGCTTCTTGTAATAAACACGAGCGGAAAACATCTACACAATACTAAATAAAAATGCATTTTCCAACGCAACGTAGCATAGGAAACTGCATTGGCGACGCCCTTTCACTGTATAGTGACTTATTTGGCGCTTCGAATCTCATAATGTTCTCTCCTGGGGCAATGTTTAGCGTTTTTGCATGACAAACTTGCCTCAAACGTACTGAAACACGACTTTTGTAGGTGATATGAGAAAAGTCTTTAGGTTTAATTTCGCGTAATTAAAAATGTTCTTGTGGTGTAAACCATTCGGTTTAATGCAAGAATATTATAATATGCAAACTTTTATCTCACTACTATATACTCGTATATCTGTTATTTTAAGCTTAACATTGGATAAAAAGTTGTTAACTGTAATAGATAAGTATATATATAGACAACTCTTAATCACTTAATTTAAAATACTACACGAGCAAAATCTGTTTTCATTATATATCACCTGTGTTTAAGCAAAAGGGATTAACTTTTACAAAAAAAATTTACAGGAGACACAAAAAACGTAAAAATTCAAAATCATATTAACACAAACTTGAAATGTATGATGACTAATAAATTTATATTTTATTTTCCTAATCTGATGACTAAAAAAGTAATTAAAGGAAAATAAACTTGAGGGTTAATGCTTTTTAGTTTTCCACACAAACTTCGTAAATCGTTCTTTTTTCACAATTGAAAGCTGAATCTTGATAATATTTTTTTCATTTTCGGCACAGCTCTTTTTGACAGAACGTGTATTTACCTGCATTGTTGTTCTCAAATAAAAGTACTTTTCAAAAAACTGAGGGTTTAGCCATTTTCTCTAAACAGGATCGACATCTACGAGTAAATTACTCGAAAGAACTGTATTTTTACTTTAAAATAGTAACTTTTTTTTAACTAATTTTCTCTGCAGTAAATCATTGGTAGAAATCTATTATTATTGAAATATTTAGACACTTTTCTTAGTTTTTATACGTTTTTCTTCATATATGAGTATATATATTATGGAGATTCAAAGCCGATTTCGTCTGTTACAACATTTGTAAATAAGAACAACAATTTAAAACTGTGTTATTATTTCAATATAATGGCTTTCTACTATGGATTAACTGTTATTTGCGCAGTATAAGCAATTATTATTTGGGACATTTCATAAATTATTTTTGATATTTATTTCAATAGACTATCAACATACAAGAAATGAAGCATATTATAGTGATATACGTGGAATATCCACACTGTGAACAGTTTTTTACTGATTCCTGACTAGAAATACACTGTACTATCTTTTTACACGGTTTCGAAATAACACGGTATTATATCTCTTGCGTGTACTAAATACTCAGTACTATAAGTATCACAACGTAGAACGAGCTCAACAATTTCAACGTGATTTGACCACTTGCATACAAGAAACTCATAAAAAAACAGTTACAGCAATCAATAACAAAATTTTTGTCCAAATTCAGTAGATCAAAAAAATTCAAAAGAAATATCATACAGCCTCTGGATATCTGTCTATCTAAGTGATGAAAGCGATGTCGTAGCAAATCTGCGTAAACGGATTCGTTTATTTTTTGCGGGTGAATAATCTTTGTTACGATTTTTAAAGTATTTTTTAAAATAAAATTCAATTACAATAAACAATGAGTAATATTCAATAATTTTTACACAACAAAAACTATCCACTTTTTTTAATACACTTGTTTTACGCGGTATTCCATGGAACCTATCCACCGTGTAAAAAGAGACTCCAGTGTACATACATTGTTTTTACTGAAAATTTCACAATAAGCTAGAAAATTAAGCCAATTACTTGCATACACTCAGGCAATTTATTTACTTAATCAATCTGTAAGCAATGAAATATTTATCAAATCATTAAATTGGTATACGCATATTTTATTTGTATTCTTTTTAGCAAAATGATATAATATAATAAATATCTTACTTCTTTACATTCCTTTCAAATGAATCATAGATGTGTTTTAAAAAAGATTATTCAAAATACATTTCGTTATCATTAAATATGTTATAATTTGTCGTTTCTGAATCACAGTTTACGTTACACTAAATTTTGTGATGACAACGCTAAAGTTTCTCGATTCAATGCAGATGCAGCAATCAGCGCGGTTTTATTAGAAAAAACTAAGTAATTGCCATACTTTGATGCGGTGCAATTGTTTATTACATACTAAATCTGTGTATTTATTTTAGTAACCTTATTTCATACATTTTCATCATTTGTGTTATGTGCCATTATTATTAAGTACGTGCAATTTTAATAATTACTCTTGCTTTTAAAGTAAACTATTGTATCATTATCATTACACTCAAGCTAAACCCCGTAATATCAAAAATTATTACACCATAAAATAGAACGTTTATCGCCCTCGGTGGATCACTGGATATATTGTTTAGTTATGAGACCGGAGTATCAACACGTAGCTTGGACAAAGTGTTTTTCAAATATTTATAAATTTGTATTATTAGTAGCTAAGACTTGTATACAAATAGTTTGACCAATAATTCCAGTTAGTATGTGTAAAAACTACAATATTTCCATTGTCAAGATTTCATATGCTACATCTCAAAGCAGGTGTAATTATTATTATTAAATAAAGCACTGCGATATATCAAAGTCCGTGGAAGACTACACAGCCTCCATCCAAATCTCTTTTTTATTCTCCAGTTGTTCACACTTAACATTTTTGCAACTCTAGTTACGTTATCGTCTTCGTAGGTGAGTGGATACCACATCCAACTCACGAGCCTAAAGTCCAATGTTTTTTCATCTCCATTTGAAACTAGGACATGAACCAAATTGGTTGAGCTAATAACTGACTATTAATAGTTATTAAAAAAAAACAGTAAAAATAATCATTACATTTTGAAGATACATATGCATTGTTTCATAATGGATATAGTTTTTAAAAACTTACATCATCCATCCATCTCATGCTGGGGCAATCAACAGGCCGAGTATATACTGGAGTTCCCTTAAACACTTTGAGAGTTCTATATTCATCACACATCAAGACATTAACTATGTTGTTCACGAACTTCAGCGTTAGTATGGAAGCGAAATCTTTAGTTTTTTTCAACTGGTTCAAGTATTCTTCTAAGTATCTTATTTTCCTGTTTCTCTATCGGGCTTCAAGTTACTTTAAACCTATAGATTTTACGGTCACCGTAGAAATCAAAGCAAGCCAAAGAGAACAATGCAGATATTAAAGTAGCACAAAAATCTTCATTGAATTGATTAGTAAAAAAAAATGTACTGAAACTCTACACGTATCTATAAACTTAAACAATATGAACACGCGCTGAATGTACTCGCGATTTACGTTCTGCTGATATGTATAGTTTGTTAAAACGTAAACGTTAACAGTTTTATTTTTTATTACTGTCACATTGATATCCATAATTTATTTTATTTAAATATATTTTCGGTAGTAACCCAGTTAAGTTTATCACAATCAAGCGAAGAGTTTTACAATGTTGAAGTAATAAAATCTTCAATCGTCAGAACAAGAGGCGAAATAAAAAGAATCGTCCATCATAAAGATTCATCGTCCCCAGTCCTTTAAAATTTGCGGTAAACTTCTTGGAGGGAAGCCAGAGCTTTGCAGTCTAAAAGAAAATCATTTTTCAAAAACTCGCTGAGAAAGCTTACTTACTTCAATCTCATAAAGAACGACATTCATTTAAATTCTCACAAACTATCAGTGCTTCTACATTTATTTAAGTAATTAAGTAATAGCACTTAAAAGCATGGTTATTTAGAATTTATAAAAAAGATTATTAATATTTTTTCGTAAAATTATTCAAAAAAATGACATTACTCTTTACTAACATATAAAAATTGTGTGCTTGTATTTAAGTCGATACTATAATTTTAAGAAACAAAATTATAAATTATTTTTTAGAAACAAATACCTTCATATACATAATTTATTGACTTCTTAGAAATTACTAATAAACGTCACTCACATAAAAAATACTGTTTTTTCTAATATTATTTTTTCAAAGTAAATGTTAAAATTTTTCTTCAAAAATTAAACATCGCTATTTTGGAGTTAAAGCTATCTATAAACGACATAACGCTCTTAAGTGCAAGGGAAGGGTGACCACCAACGTCTACATGTCGTCACATGGAGGAAGGTGGGTTAATTTTTAATTATTATGCAATATTTTTTTTCTTCCCAAAAACTGGATGAGTTAATTATTGTCACTTTTTTTTTAATTTATATTGTGAAAAGCAACATAACTTTTGAGATGAGGGAAAAGAGGGGTGAAACTGAATATCTACATGGTCTTCATAGAGGAAGGAGAGAAATAAACTTATTAAGAAAACGTTACAAGGGTTGTGGACACCTCGTATCGAATTGAAATCAATTTTACTTAGATAATATATAAATGTTTAGGTAAAAGGGCGTATAACTCTCAGTTTTTGAAAAGTGGTTTTATCTATAAATTACAATGCACACAACTTAATATACGTCCTGTCAAAAGGAATAAAGCCAAAAATACCGAATTATTATCGAAATTCAGCTTTAGATTTTGAAAAAAGAACAACCTGCTAAGTTTGTATGGAAAGGAACAAAACATTAAACGTCAATTTCAATGATTTTTCTTTAACAACTTCTTTAATTGTCAGATCAGGAAAACACCATTTTATTGGTCATCGGGCACTTCAAGTTTGTGTTGATGTGATTTTGACTAAAAATCATTAAAACACGTTTTTTGTGTCTCCTGTAAAATTTGTTTTGTAAGGGCTACTCTCTTTTACGTAAACACGGTCGACATATAAATGTAATCGTACAATTATTTTTTTTACATTTTCATGCATACAAAGGTAATGAAGTTCATAATTGTACGTATATTGTATTTTTAATTGTAATTACTGAGTGTGTTTTGAAATTGGATACTGTTGAAATTATCGTTCATAATATTAAACAAAACAAATTCTATTTACAACCAAACGGTTTAGTAATATCGATCACGATGAAAGGCTGTCGTCATAACAAAAAAGCGATTTAAAAAGGTTGTACGCCCTCTCAACTTCAAACCAAAATTCGACATCAATTTAGAGTACTTCACAGAAGCTTTTATATATGGCAAATATCGTTGAAAAATATTAATATGTTTTTAAAAGTATTGCCAAATGAATCGTAAAATCTATTTTGTTTATGCGTTTTGCACAAAATTGTCATTTCGCAATCAATTTATTCCATTACGTTGAAAAAATATTCTTTGGTATTATATAAATACATGTACTCTGTTTACTTTGTATGAAAACTCCGCGTAGTACGTATGGTAGGTGGTAAAATGATAATAAATAAACGAACAATTCACGAAATTGGAATAATTTTTATAAAGCATCTATTTTCTTTATATTTAATATTTTAAGTTTTTTTCGCGTATTGTTAATAATTTAATCTATAATTGTTTGTTTTATTTACTGTCATCATCATTTTGAATAAATAATACAACCATACACACATATTTTAATAAATCAACCCGGTTTCGATTAATACGCAGCTATTACGTAGAAATCGGTAACATCAGTTTTAATTCATCCCGAAAAGTATAACTAACATACCAGTAGTTATGCCAACACAGAAGGTAATGACTTCGTTTAATATAGAGTGAGTTTCCGTTTTAGCGGATTCTATTATTTGAATATTTTGAATAATGGAATCTGTTAGGCTCGATCGGTAGATTTCCTCTAAAATAAATATATTTTATGTTTTTCACTTTTCACAAATTTCTTTCTTTTTTTTTAAATCCATAGATGCCTCAAAAGTAATCTTAGTAATCCCGAACATCTTTTGCGGTATATTTTTAAATATAAAAGAATCTTTTACCTGCGATTATTACAGAACTGTCCCATTGCTCGTAACCAAATTTTTACACTACACCCCCTCATGTTATAGTATACGCTGAGGGTCACCAAACTTTTTGAGAAACGGATCGGATTATGTTTTTTAAAACATAACGCCCTCATGGGTGAGTAGATAGCAATCCGACCACGAGTCGAGGGTCATGGGTTCGAGGCCCGTGCTGGTCGCAAATTCTACAAATGTTTATTCATTGGTATTGTAACCAGCACACGAACCCGGAACGGTTGAACTAAAGATTAACAACTATTACTCGTAAAAAATGAATGTCAAGAAAATCTTCATTCTATGAAGATCCCATATGCTACATATCGGAGCGTATATGGAAAAAAAACATTTGGAGTCTGACGGAAAATATTCTTAATTAAATCCTATTAAAATGTCAATTTAAATTCTATGTAAATAGTACAGGGGCCAGATGAAAAACTTTGGAAGACCAGACATGGCCCGCGGGCCGTAGTTTGGAGACTCCTTATATGCCATTAATTAGTTTTTTGCTTTTTTTTTTCCCAAAAATAAAATTATCCTAATAGTTACATTTGTATAAATAAATCATGGACTACTCGTATATATATTTTTTAAATATTCATGACTAGATAGATACATTTAAAAAAAATATTTCGAAAGTGAGTTTTTCGTAGAACCGTCAATCATTGTTCTTTATTTTAACTATTTGAGTAATTGATATAGAGTCGATTTATTTAAATGGACAAAGCTTTCATTTGAATTCAAAGTGTATTGATGAATATACCATACCAAGCACATACCAACATTTGTTTCAATATTCAAATACTGCAGTGAGTACGTAACGCAATTTTTATTTTATTATATTGTTATTTTTTTTCATTGTTAGTTCCACATATTTTATACGAGTATTTTGCAATACTCCCAAGACAATATGATATCCATAGAATTATAAGCGTACACAATAAACGTTTTATAACAAACGGAGATGAGCAGCAAAAAGTTGGGCCTCCTTGAGGTCGGAATCCTCAATAAACATATCCTTGAAGGTTCGCGAAGATTGACGATCAAACCCAAAGATAACAGCCGATGGGCAAAAACGGAATCTGTTTTATGGTATCCGAAAAGCCGCCCCATTAAAGTTATTATGCCTAATAGGATTTTATGCATTTCGGATAATATCAATAATTTTATTTTTTATTATGCATATATTTGAATAGCTCAATAATATGTTAGTATAGTATAGTGTAATGCTCATCATCAACTGTTTATAATACATATATATATTAATGAAAAAATACTGTTTATGCTCATTACAAAAAAAAGTAAATTCCCCCACTAGAAACCTGTCATTCAAAAGTGTACAAATCAAAATAAATCTGCTGTTTTTTGGTAACTGCAATTATATATCAACCGTTTTTAGATAAAAGGGAGTAACCCTCGTCGAACAAATTTCACAAGAGTGCCTCAGGGAAGCAAAAAACGTGTTTTAATGATTTTTAGTCAAAGTCACATTAACACAAACTTAAAG
>JAPMAG010003357.1:0-10345 GCA_036584685.1 Rhyacophila sp. Rhy_31_5
TATTTTGTATACTTGCACATATCGACTGTCCAATTTTAAAACCTGATAACTGACAAATTTGCTCCATATTCTATATTACTAGGTTATATTGCACATTTTATGGTTTTAATGTTGTTTTCCTGTTCCTGTATATTCTTGTCGATAGTTCCCCGACCAATTGTGTGTTGAAACACTTACTAGGTTTTGAAATTGGAGAGCCGATATATTTATCCATTACGTATTTATTACGAGAATTCAAGAAACAGAAAAGTCTGTGTTATTTTTAACTCAACATACAATTGAGGCGCGTATTTCCAAATTGAACTTATTCCACTTCAAGAAATTTATGGTAAATGTCAAAAAACTGTTACGGTGTCGATATAACATATTTTTTGTTATCTAGATTAGCTTTTGATGGCTTTTGCCACAAATTTCTTGAAGTGGAATAAGTTCACTTTGGAAATACACGCATCAATTATGGGGCATAATGTGACGTTACTATTCGAAAGATACATCAATACATACACCTACCTCACTTTATATACTCATTTTTACTTGCCAGTCACCCAAGTGACCATTCAAGAATATTAAGAAAAATCTAAATTTTGGTTTGCAAAATTTCATTCCTTCCAGTTTAGTGAAACTGTATACATAATATACATTTTATTCTTATATTCAGTGCTGGATTAACCCTTAAACGAAGTAAGCGCATGCTTAAGGTATTAAGAGAAACGGGGCACCACAGAAATTTTTCATCGGTGAATTTATCTGCAAATGTTGATTCGAATGACTACAATACAATTGAGGGTTCAAATAATTGCTGAAAATGAAAAATTAGTGGTTCGTTATGACGGCAGTGAAATTATTCCGTCTTGATGAAAAAATATGAAGAAAATCACAATTTAGTTTCAGATACAGGGTTGTGGCTTGGTTTCTCTACTGGTCGTGCGGCTTATTGGATTGCTTATAGACTATCAACACCACAATGGGTCATATGACAAGTCTTACCTTTCATTACTGTTTTAATATTTTGAATTATACGTGTAAGGGGGCACCAAAATTAGTTAGTGCTTAAAGCACCCAGTCCATTTTTTATTCATTATATAAACTGAATACCGTTGTAACAAATTACAAATTAACGAACTTTTCGTTATTATATTTTTTGTAACATATATGAAAGTCCTGTTTCAATTATCTAAGTAAACCTTTCAAACACTAGCTGATATTGTTTATGTTTTAAAATACCCTTATAATGTGGGTGGACATTCTTAAAATTAATTTCTATTTTATCTTATATAACCAAATTTCATTAAAATAATGTATTTTTACGGTCACATAAAAGTTTTCTATAACGTTAGATAGCCTGTAGAACAATCACGTTATGCGAATTTGTCTCTAAAGATAATTTGAAGAAGGAAAGCCTAATCCACCAATTAATCAGTCTTTAAAACCAGTGTTATTTTACTTAATAAAAAATGAATTATCTACTAAACTTTTCATCATTCGAAATCACCTCAAGTGTATTTTTACAGTCAGCTTCACTAGTTAATTAAACGTGCTTCCATTTTCCCATGATATGTCAACTTACCAATGTCCGCCTTGTAACCGCCATGCGGAACAGGCGTTGTTGATTGATTTGAGGAAGATGCACGTCGCATTTAGAGTTTTTCCGTATACATATATTGTACAACATTTTAAATATGCGCAGTTATACAGGATTGTAAACGTTGTTTCGTATAATTGTCATATCAAAAGTAATCGTCGATTAACTCCATATTTTTCTGACCGCATCACACTCGCCGTATCTCTAATTGAATTATGCTCCGTGGTTATTTAGTTCCATGTGCATTGTGAACGATGTTTACTAAGGTGATATTCTTCAACTCGGACTTAGTCATGCCGTTTATAATGTTCAATTAACTTAAATTGAGTCTCTTATTCACTCACTGAAGAAGAGAACAGTTTCTAATTCCTAGACTATCTATCCTCTTTCAACGTTTGGCTGTAGGTTTTGATCAATGGATCATTTTGAATAATTTTTCCTGCGTTTAGTGGAAAATATTTATTATTTCTTCATTCACCAATTCAATAATTCTTTAGTTGAATTTGCCAAGTGAATTTCACATTTGTATCACTACAAAGATAGCGAGTTGATAATTCGAGATTGTTTCAACAGTGAAGAATGCAGAGACCTCGGTGGTTATGCTACGAATATTATTTTTTTATATATAAATACTACATACATATATAAATAATATGTGAGAGTCGTAACAATTATATCATATATTTTTAGGCTATAGAAAAAAATACGTCAACATTACAAAAAAATAAGTCAATAGAAATAAAGTGGAACAAGCATTGGAGAATTCCCCTATGCTCTCCCCAGAATCATTATATATATTGTAAATAAACAAAAGATTGGCATGTCACAGACATACATAAAATGTCAGATAAAACAGTTCCATGGCTTCAAATATGTCACACAAGTGTTCTTTTCATTATGAAATGGGAGATAACACATTAGATAATTATATAAACATTCATGACCAGTTTGGATTAATTTTTTAAAAAGTTGCGGTGTGCAAAAATAACTCGCTCCAGGATTTGTGTGCGAAACAATTAACTCACTAATCAAAGGGTTAAGAATCCGTTATAAGAATTAACTTGTATTATTTTGATACCGATTAGCTACGAGTAGATTCTTGGAATAGAAAATGATTTATTTTTCATTGCACACCTAATTATTTTATGTTCACCGAGATTGCGTGTTTTATGACATTGACTGTTTAAGATGTGAAATTCTCTAATTTATGAACCTCGCAGAAATGTCGTATGCCTTAATGTATTTTTTACGCCTGACTATCAATTCCTGGCGTCTCGGCCCCATAAACTTTTAATGAGATCCAAGAGGTATAATTCAAATATTTATTTTACTCCGACCACAACACTATCAATGCGATTGGTTTTTGGCGCACGGTTTAACGCCCTTTCCAGTTTATTGGCGTTTTGACTCGGCGTGACAGATGGGCGAAATGCTCGGAAATTAATTCGGCGCTATTTATTTGCGTCCGTATCGGCAAACAAAATTTATATGAGAATAAATAAACGTCACAGTTTTTTAATTCAATCCTTTTGTTCTCACATTATTTCATTTTTATTATTTCGTAGTCTATTTAAATAATGACGTCACTGACATTTCAAATATCGAATCCATTTGACACACCCAACTATGTTAACTATTGTTAAGACAATTTAACAGTGTTTTTTATTCCTCATTTATTTAAATTGCTTTCTCAAACTGTTGCAAACCAACTTCTTTTGTTAGGATTCCAAGAGTTTTATAAATAGAATTTTCTCTTTTATAAGTAACTTAAAATTTACTGCATTGTACTTCATTATACATATTTTGATACTACAACTACTTGACATCTTTTATTGTGCTAACTCCTTACTTTACATCCACTTAAAAATATTCATAATATACATCTGTTTATTTTAAAACACCATTGTTTTTTTTTCACAGTGGCGTCATGCATTTTGAGAATATGTAGCCGGATATTTGTATGATTTTATTAATGCATTCAAATGTGCAGCATTATGATTCCAGCATTCCAAAGAATAGACATCAAGAATTCGTTAAAATATCGCAGTTTTCTCCGTACTTCGCTATTTGGAGAAAAATCGTTGATTTATGTTTCAAGTATATATAATAAGATGGTCTAGGTCGCCCTGGTGTGTGAGTGGATAACGCATCCTACTCACAAGTCGAGGGTCACGGGTTCGACGCCCGTGCTGGTCGCATTTTTTTTTCAAATGTTTATTCATTCGTATTGTAGCCAAGACACGGACCCGAAACGGTTGAGCTAATAATTGACAATTATTACTCGTAAAAAACTGTCAAAAATACTGTTCACATTGTGGATATCCATATGCTTCGTTTCGGAGCGAATATGGTTAAAATAATAATAAGATGGCCCGTGTTTTTCAAAAAACATTCACTATGTCAGAATTGCCAACTATTTTAACCTTTTCTATGCCAGACATATCTCGGAACCCGGCAAGCTTTGCATTTTTAAGCAAAAATATAACCACGTAATATTATTTTAACAATATATTGAATCTTTCTCTGTCATGACTTTATTTTAAATGATCGTATTGTGGTCATATCTCTGCGTTTTTTTAAATTTAAAATCATCGAAAATATTCAAACTTGTTAGGCAAACAACGTTTTAAGTTATGCGAATTAATTCGCTTCGGTCGCTTAATCGGTCAATGATTGCATTGCACTTTAAATGGCTTTCGGCAATATTTTTTTTCAATCTGCGAAAACTTATTCAGTGTAGTTATATAACTTTTGGTTTATAATCGTTTTAATCTATTAATGTGTACAATTCTATATATTATTCCACATTATATTTTTGTGTAGTATGATCCATTTTTTTTTAAATTGTCTTCATTGTGATTTGCATGATTTGATCTACTCATAAGTTTCATTAGGTCGGCTAATCGTTCAATTGACTGCTAATTTCTGTCGTGTGTCGCGTAAGACAGGCTTAACTATCAATTTGTACCGGGATAAGTGTACCTCTAGCAGACGTGAGACCATAAAGTAGCTAAACCCGTGAACACGGGAAACATTCGCAAACTTAACCTCTTATAACCGTCGGCGGGAGCAGCTTCTGTGCGAGATTGCGCGGAAGTGGGTTATATGGAAGTGTGTAGAAATTGTCGAGTTTCTCGTAAGTGTAGACAGACATATATGCGGAATCGACTTAGCGAAGTAATGAACGCGAAGACTCGACACATCCCACCCCGGCTGCATGCAAATTAATTTCCCTTCCAGCCAGCGATGTATGCCTACATATCGTCTACCTGCTACTTATGCGATAGTAACTTAACACCCATTCGCAATTGGATGTCGAACCTTTGCTCGCTATATCGTTCAGTAATTTTTGGAAGTTTTAATAATTTAATCCATTTTGTTCATGATGAATTATATCGCCTGCGCTAGCTCAATAGAGTTGCATTGTCTGGTTAACCGTCCGCGGTCACGGATTTGTCCCCACAGCTGATGGCATCTTTTTTCAAATATTCGTTTTTTTTATAGCCGATACACGATCGCAAATAATTGAGCTACTCGTATAATATTCAACAAATATTTCTTATTTAAAAATAACTGTTAAGAAAATCTTCACACTGCTAAGGCCACATATGCTTCGTCTCGCGGCGTGTATGGCAATTCGATCCATTCGGATCTATGGCTGACTCCGTAACTACTGTCCATGCTTCCGTTTCAGTTTATGCTCTCGCCAGTTGTCCGCATCTCTCGTGAGGCTATTTCTCAGCCTCTTTTAAAGACGACTTCCTACTGAAAATCAGTCACTCTTTTCCCTCAACTAATTAATACTGATGTGAAATCATTAGTTTTTTTAACTAGTATAAATATCTTACTTTCAAATACTTACATGGGTTTTTCATTATACTACAGTCAGACTCCAAGTTTCACAGCCATACAAAACTATTATTTTTACGCTCGCGTTACAAATACCGTAATTTAGTTTTGTCAGAGTTTTGTACCTGAATTGTATAACAAATAATAGCTGCAAATTTAAAAAAATATATATTGATAGCTTTCAGCAAATTCAGTTATTTCTAATCCGTACTTTTTGGCATGTTTCCAATATGGCCTTATCACTAAGCTACTACATCATTATATTTTTAACACGTTACGAGTATGTGCATTGGAAATGCACTATAGAAGCTAGAGTAATTTCTCTTCCGTTTTGTAGTAAAAGTTAAGCCGTTTCTTATTGCAAAATTTTTACGTAGCACAAACACCGCGTGTTTACTATTACTGTCTAGTATTTAGCGGTGTTTTCTTCCTGAACACACCAACATATGATAATAATAATATATGTTGAACAGATTTGTTTGCATATTTCTCTAAAACCGTTTATTTAGGCCAGTCAAACAGGTCCTCAAACATTATGTATGCCATTTTAGAAAGCGTCTATCTCTAATATATCTTTACTTTTAAGCTTTTAAGTATTATGCGTGTAGTGTATATTTTATACATGTTATCATAATCGTTATTTATTAATCGGCTTTACGTTTTTCCTTTTTATTTGTATCGAATTATGTTGCATAACCAGCTTAAGAAAGACCTGACCATAAATATTGCTATTGTTAACTACTGTTGTATTTTTGAAATCACAAGTATGTTTTATAAGCGTACTCTTCGATTAAGTGTCAGGAGCGAGTTAACGTGCACAACTTAAAACGTAGTTTGCTAGACAAATGTAAATGATTTTTAATATGAAAACGCAGAGATATGTCTATAATATAATCAACAAAATCATGACAAAGTAACATTAAATATACTTTTACATAAAATAAATAAAAAGGTTCTATTTTTGCTTAAAAATTCACAGATTGTCAGATTGTGACATTATGTCTGGCACATAGAAGGTTAATATGCGTGAAACTAAGTGTTCGTTTACATTGTATATATTTTTATAAATTTGATTGTTTCTTCACTTTCGACACATTTAAAATGTTTGCATAGTTTCCATAATTTGTCTGACGGCATACATATCTATGAAATATGCTCGTCATAACATTAAGCAATTATATTATGACAATACATGTAAATCAAAATCATTACAGTATTTTACTCACTATAAGTAATGGGCTCCTTATGTTCGTTCTCATAATAACGAAATTTGACTGTTGATATTTTACATAGTAAAACTTGGCTTTTGTGGTCGAACCACAAGAAACGGAATCGCCGCCGCGGCCGTCGATGCATTCGAATCGCCCCGATCGAGAGAGAAAACTTTTAATGGCCATTTTCCGATAATGAACTCTGACCGTACAGCGGGCTGAAAAAATCGTTTTCATCCACCGGTCTGATATAAATACGCGCCTGGCAACTTGGCAATAATTATTATTCAAATTAAAAAGTTTTTTCTGCGCTGAACTTTTATTGCCGTCAACAGCATATTTTTTTTGATATTTTACACAATGTAACTTCGTCTGCATGTAACGACAATATAACTTTATTGCTATTGTGCCAAATAAACCTGCCTGCATGCAAACATCGTTAATTCAATTATAAGTTTTATGATTAGGCATACCGCAGTTTTTTATATTAGAATTTTAAACTTTAAAACTATGGTCTAATTAAATTTGGTTGAAATGTGTGCTTCTGGTTTGGACATTAATATTATATATGTCTATATATTAACCATTTCTTATTTAAAAAAACTCTTATCAGAGTAATTATTTTGTTTTTATCATACAAAGATTTTTTCTACGATGTAAATTTGTAGGAAAATACTCAACCTATGTGCCAGACATAATACCGGCAAACTGTAATTTTTTAAGCAAAAATATCACCTTAATATTTCTTTAAACGTGTATTGAATGATTCTTTATCATCACTTTATTTTTGATGATCATATCGACCCATTCCTGGCTGAAGATTGTAAGTGACAATTGGACGATTTCCGTTTGTTTTATCGAATCCGTTGAAAATAGATATTTGCACGGTCCTCACGGTATCAAGTTATCATCAACCTTTACCAAAATAATATACGTACGTTTTTAATTTTAAATTTACTTATTAAAATAACTCTAGAACCTTAAATAAAATCCTACTCCTGTAAAATGCAGTTTTTATGCTTACGAAACCCTGCCGGGAATGGGTCGATATTGTAGTCATATATTTGCTTTTTAATATTTAAAACCATCCAAAATATTCAAATCTGTCTAGCAAACTATATTTTAAGTTTGGCGAGTTAACTCATTTCTGGTACTTAATCGATTAAAGATTCATAATGATTCATATGGCATGTAATTAATTTTAGATAACCATTTACATAAATTCATGTTTTCCCGATAGTTTTTATGTGATTTCTGTTATTTAGGTTTTTTATCATCTTCTCTATAATATAAAATATAGAATCTTCGCAATTCTGCAAATTTTAACAGTTTTTTGTGATTTTTTTCTCAGCCATTTGTTCCGTATTTTTTATGTCGTATTATTTATAATGTTGAACGACTATGACCAAAAACGGGTAATCCGTAATGTTTATTTAAAAAATGTTGCATGTTTAATTGAATGTATGTTTGACTTACTCGTATATGTGGTATTTCGAAATGTTAGTTGTTTCATTTACGCAAAAAGGTATTGTGTATACGCATTGCCTCTCATAAATATGTTTCAGATAACAATTCTCCATTTTATTCTCTGACACTCTGAAAAAGCTATCGACCGACTATAATAAAATTATAATCCTGGCAAATTTCCTCCCTTCCGTTTATATGAGTGGCGTGGAAACGAGTGGCTAATACGGGCTTTCATTTACGGTCATGTGAAATGGATTTCGGTGAGCGAAATTCGTTGCGTTTTGTCGGACCGGAGATTTGCAATGATTTGAAGCTCTCGGTACGTCGGCGTTACATATTATGCGAGTTAAGTGATGCAGGATGAAATAGTAAATTAGTTAAGTCGAATGATTTATTGTGGATGAATACAATGTGAAAATTTCCGCTTACCTGGGTGTTTTGGTAAATTATCTGACTGGTGGTTAGAACAGTTTTCCTACACGATACAACTTATAAATAATTGAATTTACTCATCCATCCTAAGGTGTGTATATGCTTTATTTTTTACAATTTACTTTGAAATTATAATATTTTTCACAGCATTCAAATGTTTAATTCTAAGCAACAAAAAACCTTCAAAAGAGATAATATTAGCTTTTTATAACAACTACGAGTATCCGCCCGTACAGTTTTCGATTATATGTATATTGAGTGTTGAATTACATTTAGAAGGCGACCCATTTTAACATTTAAATTTATATGATTAAAGATATATATATATATCGATAGTCATTGCTGTGGCCTTGTTAAGAATGATATACATTTATTTATTAACTGTATTAATAAGCAATTACCACCTATTTTAGACAAATGCTATGGGACAATATTTTCTATTAATGAAAATGATTCCATATTCCATTTCGATAAATGCACATGGTTGTTCACCATTCCAAAATTACACGGAAGTGGTGAAGTTTTCTTCTTTATTTTATTGTCCATGGTAACTTATATTCGATCATCGTGTTTAGTTCTTTTGCCGTTTCTTCGTTTTTTTTTTGTCTTTATAATAATAATGCATAATAAATCATAGAAAATATATTTTACCGGTATAAATAGCTGATGTAACCTATAAACTTCGTGATGGTTACAACCTTGGCTCAATCGAGAAGAGATTTTTTATTAATTAGTATTTTTGCATACGTCGATTGTTTTTATTGTCTGTTGAAATAGTTTGAGATTAGCTTTATTATTATTTTATTTAACAGTGTCAGAACACTCAAGAATTGTGAGATGTTGTCAAATTAGAATTTCTAGTGTCTTTTGAGATATTTTGAAATTTTATACAATATGTATTTGTGAAACTGTAAAACTGTGTGAGTCAATCCAGTACTTATTAACCAAGACTTTTAATCAAATTATTTGGCGTTTAAAGCGACTATTTCAACAGAAAAATAACAAGTCTTACAATCACTTTTCATTTATATATCGATGATACAGAATCCCATTAATTTTGTAAACAAAAATCGCATCGCCCGGGCCGGGACGTGCACGCACATCTTTCAATCTCGAATAATTTCCGACTTGCTTTCGCGCAAAACCGTTCCAAATCATTGTTAATTGGTTGTATATCTGTTTTTTCGATTCGTCCGATATTCGAGATAGACAGACGGGAGGATGAATCTCCCCCTTCGCCAGTTTCAATCAACCGGTAGCCCCCACCCCCCATTTATCCAATCAATTTAAATGCGTTCAATCACCCCCAGCGAATTGAATTATTTGAAACTGTGCGACCGTGTGTCTGGCCAATCCCTCTTTGACACTAGCATTAAATGGCGATTAATATATGACCTGCATATGAATATGACAACAGCAAGTGTAAAATATCACCCAGCAGCTAATATCGTACTATTTCTGAATTTATTGTCGAAAAAGGTTGTCTTTAAAATGTTTTCGTCATAAAAAATCTTTTTTATTTTTAAAAATTTCTTGATATGTCCGACCCTGTTTAGGCAGATAGGCTTAACCCTTGGATTTTTAAAAGTGTTTTTATTTGAGAATCACAATGTAAACGACTAAATTCACTTTCGTGAAAAGGAAATAGGCCAAATTGTTATCGAAATTCAGCTTTAAATTTTGTATAAAGAACCATATACTAAGTTTGTGTAAAAAGGAAAAATCATTAAACTTCCTTAATAATTTTCCTTTAATAACTTTTTTAATTATCAGATCAGAAAAATTAAACACCAATTTATTGGTC
>JAPMAG010003358.1:0-10343 GCA_036584685.1 Rhyacophila sp. Rhy_31_5
GATATTTTATAAAAAATCAGAATATATATATATATGTATGAAATCGATTCTTCTAATCCTAACAAGTGACAACTTTTACAGAAAACAGCTTCACAACGTAGTAAGTTAAGAAAAAAATATTAAACCTAGTAAGTAACACTCACTAACTAGGTAATTAAATTGCTAAATGCACATACTGGTTGTGACATTGTTTTCCTATTCCGTTCGCCGCAATTATTCCTGTAGTATATTCATGCCGATAATTATCCGTCCAATTTGGTCGTCCTGAACATTTTGCATTGAAACACTTACTAGTTAACGCATAGACAGATTAACTTGTAAGATATTTGGTTTTATAGTACCAATTTGAAAGCATTTTGAAAGTAGCCACCCACAAGCTTTTGAGAAATTAAATTAAGTTAAAATCAAACGCCATGAATTGAAAAATAATCATGTCGAGGGTAAAAACTTGATCAACTAATTGATAATAAAATAAAACTCTCTTTCATTAATAACAAGAAGTCGTTAACAATTTTCTAAGCCTAATTTATATAGTATTAAAATACTACATTACAATATTCAGTGTGAGTATAATATAAACATATATATATTTTAAATTATGTAAAATTACATCCACAATTACGTATATGATATTATATTATTTAGTTAAAAACACAAATATATTTTACCACCTATTAATTTAACCCTGAAGCTTTTTTTATTTATACGAATTATAATTTTTCATTCTTTTCAATTTTGTCCCTAATTTTAGTTTGTATGAAATCCAAGAGATGTCTATAAACACTCCTTAAAAACTTTCAACATTTTCAGACGTTATTCGCCTCCTTGTAAGGAAGATACAAAACAGAAATAGACGAAGTGGTTTGCGTATTTGATTTATATATAAAGTTTAAAATAAATTTCACAGATGGCAATAATTTGCTTTTGTTTTATATCGGAATACGCATGTTATTATAGTTTTTACTCGTAGAATCGATGTCTGCTTTTTTGTAAATTGTTTTATTTGTAATTTCTGAATTATTTTATATATAAAAGAGTCTTGTTTTAAATATTTTGCAAAAAAATACATGAGAAAAAGTATGTAAACATTCACAACCGACTTGAAGTATTTAAAAAAAAATCTTATAATTCTTGCAAAGTTAACTTACATTTGAAAAAACATCCAAACAAAACAACTGATCAAAGGCATTCTCAAATAGTCACCCCATAAAATATTTAGAGTAAAATTGACGTTAATTTATCTGGTGGAATTTTCCCTGCCGACATATCTCAGCTGAAACTTTTGCATAGCCAAACAAAACCTTTGAAGGTCGGCAAAGGGGGTATGGACAATAAACAAACCCCCGAAAGACCAAAGGATTGAATAAATGTGGTGGATAAATGAACCAAGCAAATGGACGGACTAAGAATCAGCAATCATTCCGTTATCCACGTATTAATTTAACATGTTGATTAATAGTTTATTAGCAATATCTTGACTTTATAAACTAATATTTCATATGCAATAACTTTATAACTGTATCCAATTATATAGATTCAATTAAATGTTTTAAAATATATATATATGGATATTTGTAAATTATTTATTCTTAGATAAATAATGTATTTGGTAAAAAAAGTAACGTAGCCGCAAAAATAATGATTTCAATGTCTTTTCTGTAAAACCTATTAATAAGAATTAAATTTATAGACATGAATACGTCTATATATTTTTTTAACAACAGTGTTAGGAGTAATAAATGTATTCAGTTAGAAATTAAAAAACCATCATTTATTTCTATAGAAATCAACAGACCATCATTATACATTTAAGTACTTTTTCATTATATTTAGTAACTTGTCTCTCGTAATATTATCCGCCCATCTTTTTCTAATATGGCTTAGAATATAAATGGTTAGTAAAGTTTAATATCAAAATATCGACAATATGACTTGGTTTCAAAACATTAACTCTTTGATCAGAGAGACCAGTTTTAGTAGGTATGAAAAACCTTGGTTTTTTTAAAAAGTAGTCCAATTATTGGTCTGTACCTATACAGCATTTTAGATGTCACGGCCACATTATATTCGACACTTAGTTTTATTCTTAAGGAATTTAATAAACGATTGAAAAACATTAATTTTTTTTTTAATTAGGTGACAAAATATTTTAGTAAACTTAAGTTAGAATTTTTTTATTTGTCACATATTTTTTTATATAAAATTTGCGATAATATCTTATGAAAGAACAATAAGTTTTCTTTATAAAACAAAGTCCGATTTTTATTCAGTACTTTATTCCTTATAAAGCGTGTATGTGATACATAGCACGTTTTATGATACACTTTTTTTGTGTACGCAGTGTCAGTTTGAGTGTCGATCCCTGTCGATTTCCGTCAACTGGGTTTCCCGCCAAATTCATCCCCGCATCTACGCCATTTTTGTGGATCAATGACGCGATTTTCGTAAAGCCTCTATCTGGAAGGGTTGTTTGCTGGCGACCCATATTGCGTATGAGTTCTGAGAAATAGGACAATATCGTAATTGAAAAAAAAACACTATCGAAGCAGAATGTGCAGTTGACAAAAATTCGTTCGAAAAATATTTTATTTTTGCCTACTACTTACAAATAAACGATTTCAATACGATTTTATTTTAACGACAAACTTATTAAAATATATATGACTTTTTTATACCACGCCCGCTCCGAAACAATGCATATGGATCTCCACAATGCGAAGATCCTTTTGGTAGTTTTTATTTTTTTACGAGTAGTAATCTTGAATTATTAGCTCAACCGTTTCGGGTTCGTGCCCTGACGACAATAAAAATGAATAAACATTTGTGAAATTTGCGACCAGTACGGGCCTCAAACCCATAACCCTTGGCTCGTGAGTCGGATCACTATCCACTCACTCACGAGGGTGGCAAATATATTACTACATTTACTTTAATATAATTGCAAAATATAACAAAAAGCGGTGTGTATTTTGATTTTTTTTAAATTTAACTTTTCAGTTTGCTTTAATAGATAACATGCAAATAAAATAATGAAGAAAACACATGAATTAAACATACGATAAACTCAATAGAGAGTGTGATAGTTTCCTTATTTTTAATCGCTACTCCCAAAAAAAAAAATTGACTGGCCGAACTAAAAGAAGATTTAGCACATAAAATTGTCTAGCAATGAACGTTAAAGGTAGAATTCTAACAGAGAATAGTTCTACTACAAAAACATTTATCCGATTCGAAATTGTTATAGTGTTATATGGAGAAATCACTAATATTGTGAAATAAAAATTGATTTAATTTAATCAGATATGGATAAATTGAAATAAATAAAAATTTGTTTGACCTCTATTTTACACTTTAGGTAGGCATACTCGCTTAAGTGGTTTTAAAATAACGCAATTTTTATCGAGGTTTTAATATAATATATAAATTATAGAAATATTATATTATAAAAGTTTATCAAGTGTTTACTGTAAAATATAATAATGGAATTACGGAAATCCCTCAGTGTTTGAGAATATATAAAAATCCATTATTTATGCACTGGTTTTATTGTCACTAAGTTTAAGCGGACTGGAAAATTAAACGTCATTTACTTTCTATCTCACCATAGACCTATCAAAAAAAGTTTTCTTTTTTGTAACAAACTGTTACGCAAATTTGTATAAGATTTATTCCAAAGTTTTTCATCGTTATTTTACAGTACATTAAAATATCACTTGTAAATTATGGTTCCTTTTAATTTTCACACGTAACATAATAATAAAGGGAATAATTATACATCTATAGTATTAAGTGTATTTTATTTAATAGAAACAATAGACGAAACTGTTTTTCTTACAAACATTGTGAATCAAAGGCTTATTTTTAAGTTGAATGGATAAATTCTTAAATAAATAATAGATTCTAGCAGCAATGAAAAGCTATAAGAATTTTCAAAGAAAAGTAGAGCCTTTTGTTCTAAGCTCGGTCGTATCGTAGATAACGTAACTATCTGGACCACAAAGCCTCGCGGCAAATCCTTACCACGGATGCTACTACTCTGTGCCCCCTCAACAACCCTCTACGCCTGCCACCCGTCAATATTTACACTACTGATTGAATCCACTGGAATCCCAACATATGGACGCCATCTACAAATGCGCTACTCTGAACTACCATATCTAAACGTTGACATGCTTTTCTATGTATTGCCACAAATTATCGATATGCTGTATTACGCATTGCAGATCAATCGTCAATTTTCTAACTTCAATATTATTTCAACAATATAACACTTTCTTTTTTAAAAATTGTTATTATCGTCAAATTAAAAACATTTAAATATAATACAACAACCATCAGTATCAAAACAAACGGTCGGTTCGTAACATTCATGATGTTCATAAGTTATCTAAAATAAAGTTTTCCTTCATAAAATAATTCTACATATCTTTTAAAATCCTTACAATATAAGTATACCTGTCTTTGTTTGAATTTTTGTCAATAGTATCCCAAAAAAATGTATTAAACTCGAGCTTATATATTTTCTATTAGACAAGAATCAAATATACCCATGTAGTATCGATTCAATTGATTTGTTCAATTATAATATTTTCAGCTTAAAGTTGATAGACATCAAAGACTTGCTGTATTAAATTGTTCATGGCATAAAATTTTACTGCAGTTCTTAAAAATCTCATTAAAACAATATTGTTTTAAGCTTTTAATAAAAGAATATATTTATAATTCAAAGTGATAGGTTATTAAAAGGAGTATTAACAACATTTTTAGAAACATTTTTACTAGTTTAAAAATATGATAATAAAACAGGAGTAGAATAATTTTATGATGTTTTTGCATTGTATTGTCATTTTTATAAAAAAAATTTTGAATATATTTTGATGAACTCCGGTAAATTAATAAATTTAGTTGTATATATTAAATATAAAACAGTTTTTATGTCTATACGGCATAAATAAGTTTCTAGAGGATATTTTTATTAAACAATTACACATGTATGTAATTAATTAATATAAAGTGAACTTATTCCACTTCAACAAATTTATGAATACCAAAAAAACTGTTTATGATGTTCATATTACATATTTTTTTGTTATCTAGACTGTAAAATGTATTTTATACTACAAATATACATAACAGAAAAATATGTAATATTTACATCATAAACAGTTTTTTGGCATTTGCCACAAATTTGTTGAAGTGGAATAAGTCAACTTTGGAAATACGCGCCTCATACAAGAGTATATAAAGTTTGCAAGTAAACATTATTACTCATACAAAATAAACATGCACTAGTTATATTAAACTATTACATACAAATAATAGAAAATATTTCAATCATACATATGAGTCAACCGATTAAGTGTCAGAAGCGAGTTAGTTCGCACTACTTAAAACGTAGTTTGCCAACAAATTCGAATATCTGATTTTGAATATCAAAACGCAGATATATGACTATAATATGATCATTATAAACAAAACTATCACAAAAAAACATTCAATGTACTTTAAAAGAAATTTTAATGCTCTATTTTTGTTTAAAAAATCATAGTTTGCTAGGTTGCGACATTATATCTGGCAGAGGAAAGGTAACAAAATATCTACATAGCAGTTTAATATTAAGAAATGGTATTTATTCAATTTTGAATATATTCTAATGCCTCATAAAATCAAGAAGAGTCCCCTCGAAAATTTCAGCGCAAATACTGACGACGCTTTGTAAATATTATATTTTTGTTTGCATTTTTTTCTTATCACGTAAAAACAAGTGCATTTTCACTGTTGCATACATACCATTGCGCACAAGCAATAAACAAAGTTTCCCCCTAACCTTATTATGAGAAAGCATGCTTTGTATACACAGGATTACGAGGTTTGCATGTCATCTGTTAAATGCTAAACAAACTATATACCATGCTAACTGGAATGGTTTGATTTAGCCACCATAGGTAGCTGCTTAAGCGTCAATATTTATTTTGCTAGTAGTGATTATACGTATTTAAAAATGCTTGTCATCTCTTATCTGTCGAATAGAATTATTTTTTATGCGTCTTTACTATTTTAATAAACATAATGAGTTTATTTTTTTGTAAAATATTTTTAATTGATATGGTTTTAAAAACCACTCTTATCTCATGTAATAAAAAAGTGAAAAATACATTTATGCAAATGAAATAAAATATACAAAAATTGTTAATACATTGTAATTAACAGTCGATTTTTTTTCAATTTTACCATTACTATTGAAATACTTGTAAATACAAAGTTGAACATATATTTTTTTAACCTTATTTATATTTACAAATATATACCGGTTCCATCTGATAACACATTTTTAATTTTATTGAGTTTTGTTTATTCACCGTCAAATTACTATATTTAATCTTAAACAAATCTGCTGAAAGTTATTTTTTTAAGATATGATTTAAATAATTTGTACACACAATATAGATTAAAAAAAAATGTATATTATTCGATGTTTTGGCTGTTTAGCAAGGATCGATATTAAATAATACTAATTGATATCACTTTCCTTTTAAAACTTCATCAACTCGGATATCCATTAGTGATCTAACCATTCAATGGTTAAGCACCTAACAACTAATTTTTTTTGGTATAATATTTAACATAATAATGTAAGTAAAACGCATTTTAATGTGAATGTTTTTTTATCATTCTTTTTAGTAATTGCTGTACTATTTGAAACTTTTCTAGTTATTAAATTATACTTTATTCTACTGTATCTTATTTTTAATAAAATATTCAATTAAACTGTTCTGCAATGGCAATCACATTTTGTAATTATTCAAACTTGTAAAATTAAATTTTAATATAGTGATTTACTTCGATATTACAACCATACAAATGATTAAAATTCGATGTACGAGTTACGGCCAGTTTTCCATGCCTGTACATTTGAATAATTACGATTTTATTTCATTTTGTAATCCAAACGGCGATATACATTAACAAAACCTTTGTTGGATACATAATGTAATTACTCACGACACTCTAACAAATTATTTTTTAAAGATCGCGTGATATAATCCGCGCTGAACCGCAACCAACGTTAAAAAAGTGTTTAGAATAATGAGACTTGACACTGACTTGGAAAGAAAAAAAGAAAAAAAAATTTAAGCACCTTCTACTGAAATTCACAATTACGTACAAGCTGTAGAGTTTGTAAAGGGTACGAATAAAATAAAGAACACACTTGATCAGTATATTAAAAGTTTTAAGTACGTCGTTTACTCAAATATATTTTTTCTTGATTACTGATTTGAACTTCAGTATTTTGAAGAATTCAAAACAATTTATAAATTAAAATCGCAGATTTAATTATGAGAGTAATCAGTAATGTATTGATTGCATTTTTTAAAATTCCATATAATCTCCGAAATGGAGTATGTGGGTTCTTCATGGCGTGAAGATTATCTTAACATTTATTTTTTTGGATGTAATAGTTGTAAATTATATGCTCAACCATTTCGGGCTCATGTCCTGGCTACAATGCAAATGAATAAACATTTGAAAAAGTCTTGCGATCAGGACGGACCTTGAACCCGTGATTCCCATTTGCTAAGCGTACGTGCTACTCACTAGCCAAGACCTGGGCAAATGGTGGCCCGCGAGTCGGATTCAGCCCATTGTGAAATTCTATCCAGCACGCGAACATTCAAGAAAATACTTTAGTTTAAAAATGTATTAGTATTTTAAAACAAACATTTTCAATTGGTTTTATTATCATGTTCTATCAAACATTCATTTTTTCTTTAATTGCACAATAAATGCACGTTTTTCTTTAAAAATATTGCTTTTGAAAAAAAATAATGTGACCCGTAGTCAAATTTTTATTCGCAGTGTGGCCCGACAGCCAAAACAATTGCCCACCTCTGCACTAGCTTAACGACGATAACTTGATCGCATACGGGTATCTGTTTCACTTACATGCTAATTAGAAAAATATTCAGTATTTTTTTTTTGTTTTATATTTATTTAAACCAGAACTTTTCATAGTTGAGTAGTATCGTCGACTCCATATCGGTAAGATGTAAATTATATGAAGCAAAAAAATAATTTGGTTCTTACAGTGTCAAGCTGGCAACGACGCATAATTTTAAGTATTAGCGGATATTAAGTGGAATCACTTAGACCGTAAACTTTCAACTTTTTTTGGCCTACCACCCCCTTTTCAGAAAAAAATCACACCGACTCCCGGTCTTGCAATCAATAATGTAACCCATAGTTTTCAAACTTTTTTGGATCATAGCCTACTTTTTCAAACAGTGATTTGATGGCGCCACTTTTGAATAAAGTATATACCATATTATAAATTGAAAAGCAAAGACAGATTTTTTAAATTTCTTTATTAACATATATTAACATATTGATGCTTGAAGTTTGATGATTTCTAGTTTTAATCAAACTTATTTCGAGTATTGCCTGGGGGGCGGCAGTTGGTCCTCAACGCCTCTTAAATTTTCCTTCGACTAAAAACGCCTTCTTTGATCTCTTCAACGCCTACCGGAGGGCGGTACCGACCCCGTTGGGAACCATTGATTTAAACCAACAATACTTGCCCAAACTTTTTGACCTTGAACACTAATTGTAGTTAATACTGAGCCCTACCAATATGTTTTTGCATCTATATTAACTTAAAAAAAACCCATCAATTCCTTTATTAAAAAAGTATACACATTATTTTTAAATATTTTTAATTTTAAATGAATAATTTAATCTACTTGCAAGCATTTATATTCCAGTATCCTTGTTACGACTGATATATTAATATATCCAAGTAAAAGAAACATTTTAAATCCTAATATTTAGTAGGAAACAACTGTAATTATTTTGAAAATAATACAAAAATATAATAATGATGTTCAAAATGGTGGAAACGGTGCATATGTGTCTTCACATGATGTCTTTATAACGGAGAAGATTGTCTTGATAGATTTTTTATGAGTAATAATTGTCAATTAATTTTATTCAATTGTATAAATACTCTTATTTGATATAATTTATTCAATCAAAAATCATTATAAGATGCAATACTTGTTTTTATTATATATATTTACATATTGTGAATCCGATTTATTAATGGCAAATCATAAGAAAGATGACTTTTCATTTTTTTTCTGAATTCTTATTTTGTGTCGCAATTCTGTATTGGTGAATTGGCTTTAATTAATAAAAGCTTTTATCGGATTGAATTTTAATTTTTAAAAGAGTTTGCTAAGGGGTTCATATTTAATTAGTTTACACTGTTACTCTGCTTTTGGTTAGGAGGGGTCGGTTATGAAGGCTATCTTTATTTTCTTAGGGCTGTTTTGTGAATTCTTAAAATTATTTGCTTAATAATTCACGAGTTAAGTTAATGCGATAAATTCTTTATTATTGATGTACATATTAATCTCTTTAAAAATATTATCAGGATAAGAAAAATGCTGTGAAATTGTTCAACTTTGGTCTTATTATTAGTAAGTATCAAAAATTGTACATGAATAGAGCTTTGCAATATAGCATGTATATTATGAACGGAAGCAACTTTATTCAGAGTCGTGCATAATAACAATGAACCAAAATGGTTAGTAATTTTTCTATAAAATATAAAATAATCGTATGTTATTACGTCATAAGTAATTCTGTGCGCAAAAATTTATGTTTTACTAACTTTTTGGCGATCTAGCAATGGATCTCTTGCAACCAGAGAGTTTTCAACAACGTAATAAGATAATAAACTACATTATCACTTATTACATCTTAAATAAAAATGGAACATTTGACCTAGCTGTGCTATGTGTGATGGATGCCAAAGCAAGTTTTAACCGGATATATATTAAACTTACAAAATTTCATAATTAATTTTCACTGGTATCAATCCTTGTTGAAAAGTCATTATATTGAAATAATAGCGCAGTTTTATCAGATAAAAATGTCCTAATAGATGAAATCAGTCTTGGAAATATCGTTTTTAAACTAGCAGAAGGCGTTAAGGGGTCGTCCATAATCCACGTAACGTTTTTTCTTATATTTTTTACCCTTCCCCCCTCCATGTAACATCATGTAGACATTCGGCTTGACCCCTCCTCCCTCCTCTCAAAAGTTACGTAACTTTTCACATTAACAGATTAAGTATCAGAAGCGAATTAAATCGCACAACTTTAAATGTGGTTTGCTAGACAAATTTGAACATACTAGATGATTTTAAATGAAAAAGCGCAGAGATATGATTATAATTTGATCATTAAAAATAAAGCTATATAAAGAAACATTCAATATACTTAGGTTCTATTTTTGCTTAAAACTTCACAGCTTACTAGATTGTGACATTATGTCTGTCAAAT
>JAPMAG010003359.1:0-10343 GCA_036584685.1 Rhyacophila sp. Rhy_31_5
TTTTCATTAATTTTGTATTTATATAATATTGTTTTATTAAAGTGAAAAATAATACATTATTTTTATAAAATTTATGTATCTAAGTCATTATATTAAACAGTGTCGCATACAAATTAAATATATTTCACATTCATAAAGTTGTATTTTAAATTCATAAAAACAATTAAATTATGCTGAATACCATATTACAAATTCATGTCTCTCTTCGTAATCATATATTATCAAATATGAAAATTTATGTAGATACTCTTTTTATATGCTAAATTTGAATAAAGCGACACACAAGGCAGCCATTGAAACTTTTCTAAAATATTTCAAATATTTACATAGCCCACTTGTCGGCATGATATGTCAAGTGATGGCTAGCTATACAACCTTTTTTGACAATATCTCTTCAGTTGACAATATTAGCAAATATAATAACTAACCACTCTTCACTGGTTACGTACTGCCTGTCCTTTCTTTACGTTGTATGGAAATAGTTTTATGACTCTATCGTGAATTGTATTTTATTTATTAATAACCAAAACGCCATCATCAAAAATAAGGGTCGATTCACAACTAAAGAATGGTATTATAAATTTTGACTAGTGCTTTCACATTGTTTGACTTTAGCGTAGTTTTTAGTACATACTACTAAATAATATTCTACCTAAGACACTTTACAATATTTATTACATTGTTTATGTATTGTACAAACTTTTTTCATTAACGGTGTTTTCGTGTTCACATACC
Source organism: Rhyacophila sp. Rhy_31_5 (assembly GCA_036584685.1). NCBI lineage: Eukaryota > Metazoa > Arthropoda > Insecta > Trichoptera > Rhyacophilidae > Rhyacophila > Rhyacophila sp. Rhy_31_5. The sequence goes on from JAPMAG010003359.1 coordinate 736, forward strand.
AAGAGTAACTAAAATTTTGACCAATATGAGTGATTCAATAAAGAATCAAGCTGGTATTTTTTTCTTAATTTGTTTTCAACACTATTTACTATCCATGGTCAAGCCGTCTAATGCAGCTTCATACAGGTAAGACATAGAACCATAAGAGACACAAATAATTTTAGTCGTGCGGTGTCAAGTTGATAACTGTGCATAATTACAGTTACGAATACTGCATTATATTACAAAAATTAAAAAAAACCTAAATGCATTTTTGATTTTTTTAATTTGTGACGTGTATATAGGAAGATAAATTTTCTCATATAACACATTTTATTTCATATTTTTTTGGAATATGTTAGATAAGCAATTATATTTGGTTGTTTATTTTAGTTTATTTTATTATACTTTATTGAGTTTATTTAAATTTATTTTAGTTTAAATTACAAAAACACTCAAAACTTCTATAAAATTTATATTTTTAACATTATTATATAACATGTTTTTGTCCAAAGTAATTATAAATTTTCTATTTTCTTTTAATCATATCCGCTCTGAAACGAAGCATATGGATGTTCCTAAAGTGAAGATTGCTTAGAGAGTTTTTTTTACGAGTAATATTTGTCAATTATTAGCTCAACCGTTTCGGGTTGATTTTCAATTTTAAATAAGCAACACTAATAATTTGAGGGGTGTGGTGCAAAAAGTTGGTAACCCACAATGAGACAGTTATGTAATAACCGCAATTGAAAGTTTACCTATTTAAAAATGTACTGAAAAGTATGTTAAGGGTTACCAAGATTACTTTTTACGCACCTATGGATTAAAAAAAATGAATGAAGAAGTGTAAAATGGTTAATATATAGGCAAAAATTGAATAAAATGTAATTCTACCTAAATATGAGTTACCAACTTTCTACACCACACCCTTCATTTCAAATAAGTTATGTACATATTTTTTTTCATGACCACTTAAAACTGTTAAACGTGTCTGTATCAACTATTATAACTGCACGCCACTGCAGTATATTATATTTTCAAATAACATGGCACAGTTCTCAGGTCAAGCGTGTATGTTTTCTTATTAAAGCTAAGCTTTCTGTGACCTCAAAAACGCTCCAAAGACTTACTGTCATCGAAATCTTCGTATTAAAAGGAAAACATCTTCTGATTTAAATTGAACAGCTTTTTGAAATGAAAATGGAACTTTAATGATTAAGCAAAACAAAATGCTGAAAATTATCTTTGGTAGAGATATGTTTTTGAAATTTTACATTTTAATTATCTAATGTTACAGTATTGTATTATATGTATCACATTGTACGTGAAATTGTAGATTTACATCAATATATTTCAAATAAATATCATAAGGTTCTATTTTTGGTTTAAAATGTACGCTTGTCGGATTGTAGCATTATTTCTAGCACAGAAAAGGTTAACCATTTGACCATCCAATTCTCACGTACATACCTGGCACAATACATTATGTCATTTATAAAGTGTTCCAATGTTTCCTTATTTAAGGCGCATTTTTATTTATTTTGTAAACAATATAAATAATAATCCAGTTTTTATACTTTTTGTTCACAAATTTGAAAGAAAGAAATAATCTTTTCTCAATTTCATGAGAGAGATAGAGATATTTGTGGAAAACTGTCTTATTATTTCAGTATACTAGCTTTTAACTAAATATTGACAGTAAAAAAACAATTTGTAAAAAAATGTTATTTTTTTATACTATTATTACAAACAAGAATTTTTATACCACGTCACAAAATACACCAATTTTGGAATCTATCGTCAGTCGATTCATATTATTTCTAATGTAAACAAAATTCTAATAGAAACAGTATAAATGTAGTAACTTCTGGACATATTGTTGAGAATGTATAAAAATATAATCAAAGAGAGAAAAAAAACTATCCCCAATTGCTCGTTTTCTTTATTTTTGCAAAAATATCGAATGTTATTAAGGGATTTTTTCATTTTTCTTATATATTTTAAACTAGTACTTAATTTCTGGTTTTTTCGTGAATTATTTTCATAAAACTAATTTATATAATGTTATTATTTTATGACAACATAACGCATTAGAGTTCTCAAATAATGTTTTGCATATTTATCAAGTTCATTCAAGCAAGTATTTTCTGAAAACCTCATTGTTTTCAGGAGCTTCGAAAAACAAAACTGATTTATACTTTTTTTATCAATAATGATAATTTTAGTGTTTTATTTAAGTTTTATAATGTGAATACTGTTTTTACAATTTTTTACACGTAATTATCGTCATACAGCTTAAATAATATTTTTTTTAAAAAATTCAAGAGCGGCTTCGTTTGTCAAAATATTTTCACCTGAACAACAAATGTAACAATATAATGGGTTTACATCAAGGATTGACAGTGGAGAAAATTAAATATATTATTTTATATTTTTTTTACTATTTATGCATCTATGTTTTTCTTTCAAATGTACATGAAAAAACGCATAATTTTTGTCAGTTACAGAATTTAAACCTTTAACTTTCGGATTATCGAGCGTTACTTATTTATTTATTGAAAGTGACGAAAATTTGAGGATAATAATAATATTAATTAATGATTCCAAACTCATTGTTGTTTTACAATTTATGAAGTAAAACTCTAAGTGTTTAATAACATATTTTTTATAAAAATACTATAGAAGTTCAAAACATACATATTTTATAAGAAATGTTGTGAAAACTTTAAATTTTAGTATATTTATAATATATATATGTATTTTAATTCCATATATGTTCCAAGATGGAGCACAAAGGATCTTCATAGCATGAAGATTTTTTTAACATTCATTTTTTACGAGTAATAGTTGTCAATTATTAACTCAGCCGTTTCGGGTTTGTATCCTGGCTACAATACAAATGAAGAACCATCTGTAAAATTTGCGACTAGCGCGGGCCTCGAACCCGTGAATCTCGGCTCGTGAGTCACCTACGAGGGCGAATATAATATATATAAATACATTTAATGCTATTGTAAATAAATATTTTAACAACACTATTACAGCCAAAACGGGTATTTAAAAAATATATAATTTAGGAAAATTATCTATTTTTTGCCTATATTTAATATTTAGTATATTTTATAATGTAATGTTAGCAAATATATAATTGAAAATTAGCAGTAATTTAAAAACAAAGATTTAAGAGAATGCAAAATATCAAAAAAATGATCAATCGGTAACAAGACGCACAAGATAATACAACGTGGTAAAGTTTTCAAAATTCTCTTTCTCCTTTCACCAAAAGCCAAATATTTATTGAACAAATTAAGTTGTTAAGTCGTTATTAAGAGGTATTTAATTGCGAAAAAGAATTAATTTGCGTATATGTTTATCTTTTTTAATTAATATATATTAATTTTATACGACAACTTTTACAACTTAATTTTTTTATAAGCATGTTATTATTTATTTTATATAAATGCTTTTACCCGCATCGCTCTCGTAAGTGATTGGATGGTGGAATTTGACTCGCGAGTCAAAGGTCACGGGTTTGAGACCTATGCTGGTCGAAAAATTTTACAAATGTTTATTCGTTTGTATTGTAGCCAGGAAACGAACTTGAAATGGTTGAGCTAAACAACTATTCCTCTTAAAAAAAAATTAAGAAATTCTTCTTGCTTTAAAGATTCTATATGCTCAATCTTAGAGCATATATGGGATTAAAATATATATATTCACTCAGAAATGGATCACATTAATTTTCATGATATAAAAATTGTTTTGAGAGGTATTTAGAAGCAATAACTGTCGTTTATTAGCTCAACCTGTACAATTTTTGCCAGCTACGTGATTTTGATCTACGATGCCTGTAAGTTAGGTGCACTCTTCACTCACCTACAAATACGGTAATAATCATTAAAGCAATAAAATTTTACATTATACGTGAAAGTATTATTAAATTAACAACACTTACTCGTAAAAAAGTTTATTTTAGGAAAATCTTCATGCTATGAAGATCCCATATGCTCCATCTCAAAGCGTATGTGGAATTTAAAAAAATACTTTTACCAACTGAATACATACAACGACTGCAATAATATTTTGTTTTCATATTACTCATCAATGTATTATAGACTAAACGTGTAATAAATTTTTTATAACATATTATTGATAATGTTTTTATAATATATATATTAGTGTTTAAATCAGATTTCTTAATTTATCTTTTTCAGTAACCCATCAACTTATCAGACATCTTCATTCCATGTTCCATCTCCAGTATAAAAACAAGTTGTATACAATATTTTTGTATAACAATCACGAAATACCTTGACTGGTTGACAACCGTTGTCTTGAAATCTCTACGAATTTTCATGAGGAAAAAATATGCGGCGCACAAAGTATCGCTTCAAGCAACATTATTTGACAGACTTTCAAGACAAAGTGAATAAAGTTTACCGAAAGGGTGTTTTATCACGGAAAACCAAGCTAAGCGATCAGGTGTGGATTTAAATTTAACGTGTCTGCAAAATATTTTATTATATTAGATTATCCTTTTTAACCTTTAAACGCTTAAAGTGTACATCAGTACTATGTAATTTATTGTACTCTTATTTGTTTACGAGCATTTGGTTCATTTTAATACAAATTTTAAATTGTTGCTAATATTTTATGTTGTTCTAATTCAATGCGAATTTAAAATTATAATACAATTTGAATCACTGGAAGTAACAATGAAATATTTTTCTGACTGTTTTTTAATCGAATTTACTTAATAAACATTCGAAAAAGTTTTCAAAATATGAAATGTAATAGAAAATATTTGTGAACTAACGAAAAACAGAGATACGTGGTTGGAAAAAATAAAGACATTAGAGACATTATTTTCAATTGTAATAATTATTTATATTTTACTTTTAAAATTTATTTATTTACTGAGAAACTGTTTTTAAGCATAAATTTGATGGAACCTTTTTTCCAACAATATGAAACGGCTCAATGTTGACAAAACTAGATAAAAGACTTTGGTTCATTATTTAAAATTTTATTTTATCGAATATTTTATTTATGCCTTCAATCGATTTGGATAAGAGACATTTTTATAACTAACAAATGTCGAATATTTCGTATCAAAGTATTTTTTTCTGCAAAACTTCTATTTTATTTATTTTTTTGCCTAAGATAGACATTATTATTTTTCTTTACAGAAAATATTCAAAATAGTTTGAAGAAAACTTCAGACTGGCATACTTTTTTATTAAATCAATCTTCATTTTTCAAATTTCATGCTAGAATTTTTGATAACTATCGCTTGCTATAAATTGTTTTATAAATCAGAGATAAATATTTGCATATTAGACAGAAAATATTCTGTCCGTTTTTTTATAGTATGGTAATATTTAATTATATGAATATGTTGTAATAACTGTTTAACAAAGCTAAATTTAGTTAAATATAGATTTAATGTTTATATGTGTGCCATTAGGCCAAGATGGCGTTTAGAAATACAACATTTTTCAGCTGTTAAATTTGAAAACGTACTTCATAATCGTACATCAACTATTTAATCTTATGGTCTTATCATAAATAATATTAGAACAATTTCGCTTAAATAAAATTTTTCATTACAATATAATTTATTTATTTATTTCGATGATGTTACTGTAAAAATATATAAAATAAACTCCGTTATAGTCTAATGTAAGGGTTCTCAATCGGTTGATCCCGAAGCAAAGTTTGGTCAATTCCAATTACGATTGTGAATTTTGAAAATAATTATTATTTTCATATTTAACATTTACAATAGATCATAAAAATAATATCCCAGTCGCAAAAAAAAATGTTTTTAGAAAATTCGTGATAACTGGGTAATAAAGTGGTTTATTTTCAGAAATAAACACGATATTTTTTCCTTTCAAATAAATATTTTTAAATTTGAAAAGATAAAAAAATAGCTAAAACGTTTTTTCTTATACGATTCTTATTAGAAGTCGATCTCTTAAAGTAGCTCCGAACCTCAAAAATGTTCGAAACCCTTGATCTAATGTTTTTACTATTTATATGTAGAAACATTAATAACAAACGTGTTATCAATATAGATAAAACATATTGATATTGTATATACTTTCTTTAATACTAGTATAATATAGGAATAGTTTAGCTAATAATTCTCAACTATCAAAATTAAATGTTAAGAAAAATTTCAAGCAATGAAGATCTCATATGCTCCATCTTGAAGGGTATATGTAATAAAAAAAATGATAATAATACGCAAACAAAAGATCCTTATATTTGTAAAATTGCTCTTTTATTCGATATAACTAAAGTCCTGTATACTGAAATAGTTTTACTGTACACAAAGTTTTCTATAATAAAACTTAAACCGTATTGTATTTACATCGTATCATTACAGTGTCCGTTTATTTTTTTCAAGCCTTTTTTTATGGATTATATTTATTCAATAAACTTTATTATTATTTATGTACCTTAAATATTTCATTCAATAAAATATTTATAATTTACACAAATATTCAAATCAGTACGTATATATCTGAGAAATGGAGAACATACCTTTTTGATATATTCTAGTAATACAATGGAATATCACAAATTTTAGAATACAAACGTTGCCTCTAAAATTTTACTGGAAAACTATCTAAATACCAATGCGCTCCTGATAACAACGCGTTCTGTAATGAAAGCGATCGATTATACAATTAAGAGGGAAAAATTAACCGAGCAGAGGCGGCGATGCGGAGCGTAGGCAAGTGACGGGAATTCTCAGTGGCGTGCCTGTTACAGAGACTTGCTTGTAAAGAAAATACTTTATGGAAATATTTCTCGTTTTACTGCTTTAATAAACAGCAGACTGGTTTATAACGTCGATTTTGTGGTAGCTAGTTGAAACTTGTCATGAATATTTTGCGTTCCTCACATTTTAGTGCGATGGAACGTTATGTTCATTGTGCGGATAACAATATTGTTAAAGTTTCGTTTATCGCTATGTAACATTTCGTATAATCAAACAATGGTTGGTAATAAATCTATCATACGACGCACAATAAAATATCATCATAAATATACCTTTTACCTGCGTTTGATATGTGAGGGACTGTATTAGATTTATTGCGTTGCGTACAACACAGTTGAAAGAGAATGGTCAAATATACAAAAAAATAACCAATCTAAGTTACATGAAATATTTGGTTATGACATTTAATATTAGTATATCAAACAAAAAAACTGTTTATCTTCTTAAAATGCAGGTAGTTTGCTAATATACGATTAGTAATAAATTATTGTTTAATAATAAGTTGATTTTAATAACAAATACAATTATGACGTAATAATATTTGATGGTCGTCCCCATTAGACTAGTTGGTAGCGCGCACGAATATCAAGCGTGGATCCCGGGTTCAAGCCCAGGCTGGTTACAAAATTTTTCAAATGTTTATTTATTTGTATTGTAGCCAGGACACGAACCCAAAACGGTTCAGCTAATAATTAACAATTATTACTCGTAAAAAATAAACTGTTAAAACAATCTTCACATTGTAAAGATCGATATGCTTCGTTTCCGAGCGGATATGGTTTAAAAAAAAAAGAATATTTGATGGCGTATAGTTTCTTTTATATAATGACTTATCCAGAAGTATGGACGCCTATATGTTTGCACTCAAAATTTGATTTGAAGAAGTATAGACGCATATATACATCAAGCAATAAGCCATAAAATATTCGTATATATTATTTATGCATCGAATAAACATTGTCAAACTCAATAGACTAGTGGATAGCACGTAGCGGGTTCACGAGTTCAAGGTACATGCTCGTTGCAAATTTTTAAAATGTTTATTCATTTGTATTGTGGCCAGGACACGAACCCGAAGGAGTTGAGTTAATAATTGACATCTACTACTCTTTAGAAACTGTCAAAATAATCTTCACATTGTAGAGATTATACGCTTCGTTTTGGTGGGAAAGAAAAAACATTAAACAACACAACAGTAGTATTGCATATATTTAATTAAATTCAAATTTATTACTAGATTAATGAAAAAACATTTATTATTACTTTCATTTAACACACAACATATGTAGACGTATATTTTCAGCAAAAACTATACTTTATAATATAACCTGATTAAAGAGTGCCATTGTTCTAATACTGCCACGATATCAAAATATTCTGAAAAAAATTTTCAACACTCATCCATACATGTTCTAAAAATATTTATAACATTTTAAACATTTTCGATACATACTAAAATGAAAAAAGTAATTATTTCAATGCTCATATTCTCGCTGATCATCGTTTTAATTCTTAATTTTCCCTCTTTTTTTTCTTTAACCATATCTGCTCCGAAACGAAGCATATGGATTTCCACAGTTTGAAGATTGTTTCGATAGGTTTTTTTACGAGTAATAATTGTCAGTTATTACCTGAACTAATTTGTTTCGTATCATGGTTTCAAATACACATGAGAAAACGTATAAAATTGTTGCCACATATGGGATTCAAGCCTTCGGCTCGTGAGTTGGATGCACTATCCACTAACCTACGAGAGCGACTTAGCCAGTAAAGCATGAGACTTTTACAGCAGTTAATTATAAATTTTATTTACTATCAATAAAAATGTTATTTACAAATAAACCAATTCTTAAACATATTTAATGGAAATGAGTACAGAAAAGTTACATTATTTTTTCAATATAACAACTTCATTACTTATTGATAATATAAAATTTAATTTTATGGGCGTGATTAGTATTTTCGATGATTTATTTATATCAAACAAAAAAAATACTACCAACTATTAATTAAAGTATGCACTATAAAACAGTAATATTCGTCAAGACCTATTTGGACCAAAATAATTTTATAATAACAGAAATAATGTTTCTTTCTTTGAAAAGGACCTGTAAATGTTAGACATTTATATTAATTTTTTCTTGCTTGTTTTTATTTTATGCATTTTTTCAGAAATATCTTACTACATACGAGTATATTTGATATAAAATAAAACTTTACGCTTATTTAAAAACAGCCTAGAGACTTTATAAAATCAAAATCGTATTTTAAGCTTTATAAAAAGTTGTATTCTTCCATTGTTTAAAAGCTGATTATGTTAACTTCCATGTTCTGTTTCCATTATAAGATAAAAACTACAACATATTATAATGAGATTCAGTAAACACATCTGTTATAGACATGGCATACTATAGTTTTATAATTAACGAATAAAATGCTAAGGGGATGATGAAATTTATATTAAATGCTGTGCCTGAAAGGTATATTTGTAATTTAAATATAAAAACTTCATAGAATCCAAAAAGACTTTCAACCTTTTACGCTACAGATTTCAAACAAATGTTTTGATTAAAGTCGATTCAAACGTCAACTTCCTGAAATTAAAGGCTGTTTTTTATACATTAAAATTTTCTTATATAACGGTAACGTTTTTTATCATTTCTCTTGTAGAAGGTATTTTTGTGCGAGTGTCATCTACATATAAATGAAAAAAAAATACTTTAAGTCGGTTTATACATATAGTAATACAACGTATCATATCGACCATGATTTGATAGAAGAGCGTAACCCTCAGTTTTTTTAAAGTGGTTTTATTTGAGAATCACAATGTACACAA